>JAMJFZ010003163.1:24477500-24707500 GCA_026225945.1 Cricetomys ansorgei
ACATCCTTGAGGGGCGGGCTGTGAGGAACATCCGCTGGTCATTTCTGCAGTTTGCAGAACTTTCCGAATGACCAAGGCTGTGTCTGTAGGCAGAAAGTACTATACACTGCTGAAGCAATCAGTCAGTTTGAAGGCGGATTGTTGAAGGCAGCGCTGTATTTCCGTTCAGGCACAGCCCCCGGGTTCCCCCAGGGATTGTGCGCTATTGCCTTCTAGCGACGCTGGAGATCGAACCAGCGACTGGCTGGCATGACCGTAGATGGCGTACTATGTGTGTTTTTATATAGCATAACTCATTTGGGGGGACATTCTGAAGATATAGCTGGGTCCACCCATAATCCATCACCGTCACACCCATAATGCCACAGCATGGTAACAACTTTATCGTGGATGTCTGGGTTGTTCAAACACGGCTGCAGGAATCGCCTTAGCCTGGAATCAGGTGTCCACGTTTATTTAGACTACTGTGACAAAGTCCCATAGCCCAGGTGGCTTATAACCACAAGAATGCATTTACCACTACCCAAGAGGCTAAACCCTAGTTGAGATGCCAACATGGTGTGTTCCAGGAATCTCTCTTCTGGGCTACAGACTGCCAATTTACCTTTGTATTCTTGTATCATGGAAAGCGTGCTGTAGAACATTACGGGTATTTCAATAAGCAACAAGTCCCACTCCTCAGGGCCCCACCCCTGTGAACTAATTGCCTCCCCTAAATCCACTGAAACCATTGGGAGCTGGGGTTCCAACATACGACTCGGGTGACTACAGAAATGCTGTGTTCGCAGTGTGCATTAGCCATTTGGCTGTCTTGCTCTCTCCCAAGTTGAGTGGTAGGGTCCAAGAATGGACGTGCTCCAAGACTTAGAAGCCACTGTCCGACATTGTGCCTAGATATTAAAGTGAGCAGGCTACAAATGAACCTGCATCGGGGAGCTCACCCCTCTTTCTCGCACGTATGGAACTTTCCTGTTGCTGCCCAGCCTCCCACAGCAGGCTGGATCCACGGGCTGAGGAGGGGATTTCCAAACTTCAGTTTCAGTTTTGTTCATATGTGATATTCTGGGCCCTGCCTGCAGAACTTGTCAGAACCACTGGGTGGGGACCTGAGGTGTGAAGGAGCAGCAGAGAGGTTAAGGTGGGCACCCCCCCTTGGAGACACCCTCAGGGTCTGTATGTGAATGTAGCTGCCCACCTGGCCTTCCGGCCTCACAGAAGAAGGTCGGCATAACCAGGACCTGGATTGCTGGAGGAACTGTGCCAGACACAGGAACAAAGAGCCATTCTCTTCCCACCGGGAGAGGGGAGCTGGTGTCATCACCGTCTGGCATATATGTCGGTATAGCAGCCAGCCAGGGAACTTCCAGAAAAGCTCTTCTTGCCTGAACTCCACCCTTGAGATGTGCTTACATATAGCTCACTGACCTTTCTAAAGGATACCTCACCCCCACGTCATTCAAATTTGCAGACAAGTTTGGGGCCTCTGGTCTGGAGGAACCAGGGAGAAGGTTCTAGCACCCAGAAACAGGTGGGGCCTCCCTGGCCATCAGCCACTTCCTCTGGGTGGGGTGCCCAAGAACCCAGGGCTGAGTGGTAGAGACCAGACCTCCCTAGGTATCTGCTTTGTGCCAGCCAGACTGGAGCCAGCAATCCTGCCCAAAGGAGGGTTCATCTGGACTCCCTGGGTACCGACGGTGAGAAGTCTGAGCCTGGAGAAGGAGGGGGCTCAATGACATGTGCTGAGCTGGGAGCCAGATACCCAGCTTCAGGGATGGAAATGATGGGTTGGCGGGAGTGGTTCGTAGCCCAGGCCTGGGGCGGGGCAGAACCTCTGTCTCTATGGCAACAACCGCCCAGAGAGGTGGGAGGGGTATTTTGTTGATTTAGGGGTTTGGGTTTTATTCATATGGTGTATTACTATGCAGCTCAGGTTGCTCTCTCTCTCCTTTCCTCTCTCCCTCCCATCTCCTAAGAACCGAACCTAAGGCCTCGTGCGTACTAGGCAAGCGTTCCAGGGAGAGCTACATCTCCATCCCCGTCCTCAAACTCATTTTTCTGCCTCAGCTTCCTTGCCTGGCTTGAGGTAACTTTTTATTTTTTGAGGCAGGGCTTTTCTGTGTGTAGTCCTTGGTGTCCTAAAATTGAGGTAACTTCTGTGAAGGAAACATTCACACACCTGCACACATTATTGTTACCCTACCAAACTGTATGCATCAAAGATGTTTCTTATCTACTCTTATAGCTTCTGCAAATAAGGGGGAAAGGATTGCTGGCACCTGGGGTACCCTTCAACACAGGAACCATGAAGGGAGGGAGAGCCTTGTGGACCAGGCCTGGCCCCGTCTCCCCAACAGTGCCTTCCCTCTCAGGATCCCAGTTTTCCATCTGTGCACCCCACAGTCGGGGCACTCACAGCCCTGCCACCCCTTGGTTTGAGCAGCACCCTAGGGGAAGGCAGAAACCCAGGGTTCTCCTTGTGGAGAACCCTTGTGGGCTGCGCTTGGTGCGGAGGGTTCTGAGGGCGCAGGCTGGCCTCCATGGTTTGAACTCATGTTGGGGGGGGTCCCCAGCCCCTGACTCATCTGCCCAGTCCTGAGAAACTAACCTTACTCTCCTGAGGTCCTTCTGTCCAAGTGGCTGTGGCCATGACTAGGGGTGACCTCCTGAGCAGCCCAGGTCCACATTCTTCCTGTTCCCGGGGTTAGCAGCCGATGCCCTTCCCTTCCTAACCCCACCCCACTTCTCACTGCCCGTTCTATGTCCCCTTCTCCAGCAGGCACCACAGAGTCAGGGCTTCTCAACTCGATCCTCTTGGATGGCCCTTGGCACAAAGACAGAAGAGGGAGACACCCTTCATCTATCGAGGGCACGAGGTTCTATGTTTCCCAGACCCACAGCTCACGCACCCCGACACAAGCCAGAGGGACAGTTGCCGCAGTCTGTGAGGCATGCCTATCCCCTCTCAAATTCCTGCCTTCTTTCTTCCGACCTAGAAGACAGGGTGGAGTGGGGAGGTGCCGAGGAATCAGCAACAAGCTAGCAGGGAGAGTAGTCGGGAACGGGGGGGGGGGGGGGGGGGGGGGGGGGGGGGGGAGAAACAGAGTCATTCTCACACAGCAGGTGTCACCACAGATTTGACGCTCCTCATAGCAGCCCAACCGACTGAGAGCCTGGGATTGTGACCCGGTGGTAGATACCACTGCACACCCCTGCCACAACCCATCCGTGGTACTGGGCTGCTGACATCTGTGTAGTACGCTACAATCCTTTACCCTCGATTTAGAGAAGGAGAAAGGAAAGATAGAAATCTTCACCGCTTTTACAAACGGCCTTAATACAGCAAGAGAGAAAGGTAGAAATCTTCACAGCCTCTCTTTAGGCTGTCCTGAGCTCGAAATCTCTCCAACCTTTGTTCTCATACTAACATTAACAACCCAACCAACAAACCACCAACCAGCACCCACCCCCAGCTCTCAGGGCTTCAGACCTTTTATGCCCTAAGCCAAAAATTTCCATAAACCCATGCGGCACGCAATCCCAGAGACAAGCTACAGGTGCCAGAACTACTGCACCCAACCAAATTAGAGCAACCTGCATCAAGAGTTCCAATTCCAACTCGTCAACAACTCTACCACAGCTGGGGTGGGAAGACGAACCTCTGGTGACTAGTCAGTTAAACCAAAAAGCTTTTCTTAACATAAAAATCCCACATGTTCCTCGACACATGTGAGTCCAAGAGACTGAGTAACCCATAAAGTCTCACAGCTGGTACCCAGCAGACAGAAGTCCAGGGCCAATATCAAATGATCAAAGTGTATACCGTAATATGTATAATCAAAATAATGATTGAAAGGTTATTTTATATATGTAAGAAATAGCAAGTACCAGCATTTGCAAAACCTAATGAGAAAAAAAGCATAGTGAAGTAAATTGCCTTACATGTGAAAACCTGAAGGGATTCAAACTCACAAGAGCAAGGCGTGGGGCACGTGCCAATGGTCTCAGCTTAGGAGGCTGAGGCAGGAGGATCTTGAGTGTGAGATAGCCTGGGCTACATAATGAGAATGTGCCTCAAACAAAACAAAACAAAAAGCTAACTAAATAAAAGAAACGGCCCAACATTTCAAGAAAATGTCACACACAACTGTGTGCCATACTAATTTAAACATCTTGAAAAAATGAAGTTATTTTTAAAAAAGGCGAATTGCTAGATATTAACTAAAAATTAGTGGAAGGCAACCAATTCAGTGAGAAACATTTTTAAAAGATTTATGCATTTATTTTAGTGTGTGTGTGTGCGTGCGTGTGCTCGCGTTGCACGCACATACTGATAAGAGGGTGCTGGATCCACGGGATTGGAGTTCCGGGTGATTGTGAGTCACCTGCAGTGGATGCTGGGAATCGGTCCCAGATCCTCTGGAAGAGCAACCAGTGCTCTTAACCACCGAGCCATTTCTCCAGCCCCACCGTGAGAAACATTTTTAAGTTATCAATTGGGTTTTGAAAGTGCACTTACAACCCAGGTACCCAGGAGGCTGAGGCAAGAGAGACGTGAAGGGTCAAAACAAACAAAACGTAAGAAGACAACTTGCTCGTATTGTGAAGGGTGTTGGGCCAGGCAGAATGGAAACCCGGTGGGGTGGCCCAGACGTCCAGGTGAGAAACCGTGGTGCCAAGTTTAGGCAAAGGCCGTGGAGAAAGCCAGGTTCTGGAATGCACTCGGATAATTAAGCCACACTGGCTGCGAGCCCCGGTTAGCTGCCGCTGCAGTTTCTGAACGTAGTGGGCTGGTTTGGAGTGGGGAACGTGAGCCTAGTTTGGGACCTGGAACTACTGAAACCCAAACAAGGCATCAGAGTGTGAGAAGATTCTCCGTTCATTTGCTGATGGGACAGCAGTGCTGATTCCAAGACTTAGCTATTGTACTGTGTTTCAGTGAGCATGGGTAAGCGACTGTCTCTACGGTGCATCCTTTGAGGTGTGGGGGTTTCACCACCTCCGTACTGATTCCCGTGGCTGCTCTGTCACTCTGCACTTCCACCAGCAGTGCATTCAGCTTCCCTGTTCCTGCCTGTCCTGCGCCTTGTTTTCCTGATGAGGGCTATTCTGACTAGGGCCAGATAGAATCCCAGTGTAGTTATTGTTTTGTCTTCAAGACAGGGTATCTCTGTGTAGCCCTGGCTGTTCTGGACCCAGCTCTGTAAACCAGGCTGGCCTCGAACTCGCAGAGCTCCTCCTGCCCCTGCCTCCTGCTGAGTGCTGGGTTTAATCCCAGTGTGCATCTCCATGCCCAGCTTCAGTGCAGTTTTAATTAGCGTTTCTCTGTTGGTTAAGGATGTTGAACAATTTTCCATATGCTTATTGGCCATATGAACTTCATCTTATGGTCAAAGTACATGATAGACTCGAAATAAATTATCTTCATGAGAAATAAATAATTTTAAATGAAGTGTTGAGAATTAAAACAGGTAATCCCAAAGGGTGTTCGGCAAATATGTTGTCTGTTCATATTTGTTAACCCCATTTCCAATGAAAATGTAGTATTTTTCTTGTCGCACACACAGGAATACATTACAAGTGACAGAGTATTTCCTCAATAGGATTGAATTACTTTTTGGTTTGAATATTCACACCTAGTCAGTGTAGATTCTTATCTTCGTTTACGGCCAATTTAGGGTTTTAGTGTTTAGGGGACTTTCATTATTTTTACAAGTATCACCAATTACCATCATTTCTCTTCATTAAGGAAATGGATAGTCTAATTTTTTGTTTGTTTATATGTTTTTTTTAGTCAGGGTCTAAACTAACAAGGCCATCTAGCCTTGGTTGTCCTGGAACTCAGTATGTAGACGAGGATGGCCTCTAACTCAGAGAGTTTGCTTGCCTTTGCCTTGTGAGTGCTGGGATTAAAGGTATGCGCCATCTCTCCTGGTTTTTAATGTTGATGATTTTATGATTTCTTTAAATCAGGATTTATATTTTTTAAATGGGGTAGTTAGATGGAAAAATCGCTCAGTAGATTAGATTTCTTACTGCTCTTTCAGAGGATCTGGGTTTGGTTCCCAGCACCCACATGGTGGCTCATAACTGCCTGTAACTCCAGTTCCAGGGATCCAATGCCCTCTTCTGATTTCTATGGTCTCCTGCATGCATATGGTACATAGACATACTCTCAGGCACGCGCACACACACATGCACACGCACACACACACACACAGGCACACACACATACACAGGCACACACAGGCACACACACAGGCACACACACACACACAGGCACACACAGGCACACACACAGGCACACACAGGCACACACACAGGCACACACACAGGCACACACACACACACGCACACAGGCACACACACAGGCGCACACACACACACACAGGCACACACAGGCACACACACACACACACACAGGCACACACAGGCACACACACACACACACACACACACACACACACAGGGCACACACAGGCGCACACACACACACAGGCACACACAGGCACACACACACACACACACGCACACAGGCACACACACACACACACAGGCGCACACACAGGCGCACACACACACACACAGGCACACACACACAGGCGCACACACACACACAGGCACACACAGGCACACACACAGGCACACACACACACACACGCACACACAGGCACACACACAGGCGCACACACACACACAGGCACACACAGGCACACACACAGGCACACACACACACACACACACACAGGCACACACACAGGCACACACACAGGCACACACACACACGCACAGGCACACACACAGGCACACACACACACACGCACACAGGCACACACACACACACACAGGCACACACACAGGCGCACACACACACACACACACATCTTTAAAAATAAAATAAATGGTACAAAGTGACCAAAAGAATACAGAAGAAGCCAGACAAGGTGATACAAGCCCAGCACCTGACCAGTGGAGCCAGGAAGCTCTGGAGTTCAAGGTCATCCCCAACTACACAGAGTGTCAGAGGCCAGCCTGTATGTCCTACTGCCTCTTAATAAATGTGAGTCACTAACGGTGTTTTCATTTTTCCTCCTGCATGCACTAGTGTATCTCATAGCGACAGTGCTACAGAACAGGTGCTTTCTAAGTTAAGTTTCCAACACTTAGGTTGGGGAAGCACAATAATACCTGTAACTCCAGCTCCAGGGATCCGATGCCCTCTTTTGACCTCCAAGAGCAACCCACATGCATGCGCATGTGCACTCACACGCACCACAAGCACATAAATAAAAAGCAAAATAAAATGTTAATAATCGTGCTTTAACTGGCCGTGGTGGCGGATACCATTGATGAGTGAGTTCTATGTGAAGACGAAGCTCATTTGGGCTCTGTTCCTTTTCTTTGGTCCATTTTTTTTTTGTCTTTTAACCCAAGTGCCTTACAGCGATGGCTACTCTAGAAGATGCTTTCCTGTGTTTGGAAGCTTACCCCACATCCCTGCCTGCCTATCTTTTGGTAAAATTGCCTTCAGTTCGTCTGTCTTGTGTGCTCCTGTGAATTGACCCCAGGGCCTCGTGCTTGCTAAATACATGCGTACATGCTGCACACGGAGCTGCAGCCTGACCGCTCAGTTGTTTGATCGTAACTGAAAAGGCCTTGTGCCCTCACACATTTGCATGCATAGCCGCACACCCCGTTTGCTTTTTCCTCCAAATGACTGTGCCTATCCCCTCATCAAGGGCTCTGGTGTGCCCCCAGTGGACTTCAAGTGGCATTGCCTTCTGCCTGCTTGTCAACTTAGAGAGTTTTTTTCCCCCTTCTTCTTTCTGTGGTCACAGGCAGGCATGTCTTACACTCCATGTAACTGTAACAGAATACCATAGTCTGGGCGTTCGTGATTGCTCACAGGCTCAGATGCTGGGAAGCCCCCTAACTGGGTGCCAGCACACGTGGTGTCTGGTGAAGGTTTCCGGCCACTTGCTGCACATTCACAGCGCAGAGAGAGTGGCTTCCTGTATTTCTTATAAGGGCACTCATGCCACCTTGAAGGTCCACCTCACAGCATCGTTACATGTCGTAGCCTCTTCTCTTGAGTCCCCTCACGCTGGCGTTTTTGGTGCACCGGGGAGGACATTAACTTTGTATCACGGTAAGGTGTACTACCATGCTCAGGCTCCCCCTTCTGCCCTTGCTCTCCTTCTATAGCCGGGGTCTTACGCAGCCCAGGCTGACCTTGAACTCACTCTGTGACTAAGGATAGTCTTGAACTCCTGACCCTGCTGATTTCATCTTGCAAGTACTAGGATTACACACATGCATCACCATGCCCAGCTGACTTTCTACTGATTGAAAACTTTGAAAGTAAAACTTTAAAGTAATAAGAACGAAGGCTACAAATGCTGACCTCCTGGGGACTCTGTGGGGAGGGGCCCGTGGCTGGGCATCTGTGGTGAAGGTCATTCCACTTTGTGCAAATGAATGAGCCGGATCAGGCTGTGGGATTGTTATGACAACCAGTGTCTGAGTTGGAGGAGGAACTGGGACATCTTCCGTTCTTGGTTCGGAAGATGGCACCAGGAAGGCTGGGCTGTGCCAACCCCAGGGACATATAGAGCTTGGTTAGGAAGAACTCACCTGGAAGGGCTTTGGGGATCAAGTGTCCTCAGAGAGCTCTCTAAGGCTGGAGTCCTCGACACAGCAGTGTTTCTCTTGGGTTTGGAAGAGGACAAGCACCCTGTGCTCTCTCCCGTTAGGACCCGCGCTATGGAAACAGCCTCTATGCTGAAGGGCAGAGGACAAGACCCAGACACTCAGGAGACCCTCTGCGTGGGGGAACCGGGCCATCCATCATGATCCAAGAAGCCAGGTAGGTGTTTTTCCTCGCCCTCTCTCCTTTCCTTTCCTCTCCCATCTATTCCTTCTCTCCCCTGCTGTGGCCAACACTGCCAACCCCCACTTCCCTGTGTCACCAGTCAACTGGAACCTGCTTGGATGGTACCCAAGAGTGGACAAGGGGTTCTTCTACTCTGGGCAGTCCCAGGGCCTAGAGTGCCAAAGATCTCTGGGCAGGGTTGACAGACACAAAGACACAGAGCTTACAGCTCCAAGCCTGAGAACTAGAGCATTAGAAGCCAGAGACTTAGAGCACTGGGTGTTCTGAGTAAAGCTTTGGCTCTGGGTTTGGTTGCCAAGTGCTGGTGTAGTCCTCAGCCCTTGGCAGCAGCTGGGAGCAGGAATGGTTGGTGTCAGTGTTACAGGTCTGAAGTTGTCAGTCACCCGGTTTTCAGTAGTGTTATATTCCCTAAGCCTCCAGCATCAGGACCTTTGGCCATTAATGGCAGCCAATCACACTTGACCTTGAGTATCCAGACCCAACAAACTTGCCCTTGCCAACCTTTCAGCAAAAGTTGTCAGCACAGACTATCAAGGGGCTTTGGGCTGGGAGACTGCAGATGCTTGTTCTGCTTTCCTTTTGAGTCAGCAGGGAGACAGCATCTCGTGCTGCTCCAGGTGCAACATTGAGCTCAATAAAGGGCTTCTCTGAAGTGATCCTTCCTGGCCCACTGTGATTATGGTCGTCAGTAGAGAGGCCTGGGGTCACGCACAGAGAGGAGATTCGGCAAGGTAGAGGTGGGGGTGGCAGCAGCTGCGGTCGGTGGAAACGTAACTGCAGCCGGAGTGGCCAGAGGGCTGCTGAGAGTTCCAGACAGAGGCTAGGGACAGAGACAGCAGGATGCAGAGGTAGCAGAGATGACAAAGGACCATGGGAGCTGCAGTGGCTGGAGCAGGGCCTTCTGGAGCAGGAGCCAGGCCTCTCGAAGCTGGACTATTCTGTCCTCCAGGCGTCTGTGGAGTTTTTTAAGCAAAGTTTTTTAAGCAGTTTTTAAGCAATCCGGTTGCCCAGAGAAGGGCCTGACGGACGGGTCCCTCCTCAGAGCAGCCAGGTCGGAAGAGTCGGACAACTGAGGCTCCCACCCGCTTAGCTCATTTGAAAGGAAAGTAACGAGAAGACTAAACATTAACGTTCCCCTTTATCTTTTAATTAGAAATTTTTCATACATGATATTTCAATCGTGTTTCCCCTTCTCCAGTCCCTCCCAGATCCTCCCCAACTCTCTACCCACCCAACTTTGTGTTCTTTCTCTTTTTTTCCAACCCCCCCCCCCACAAAACCACAACTATGAACAATCAATAAGACAAAAATGCAAAAGCTGAATGACGAAAGAAAGGAGGCAGTAGCAGCAAGTGTGCGAGCACACCGTGCGGAGGGACAGTCATCGGGGTTCCCGGGAAGACACATTTCCGTAAGGCAGAAGGGCTAAGTCGTGAATCGCAGGTTCAGGAGCTCAGCAAGGCAGAGGGCGGGGTATCCACCATGGGGTTACAAGTCCAGCACAGGTTGGAAAACATGGGTTTCAGGATGCATTAGGCTTAAACCATATTCTTGTAAGGTACGGAGACTTCATAACAGCGTATAGCCATGTGGCTCCTGTGGTCTCACACGTCCCAAACTCCTTACGACAGTCAGAAGAAGCGAGCTGAAGGTCTCACTGTGAGTGTGTCAGCTAGGCTCTGCTGTGGTAACAAAGAGCTTGCCCTCGAAGCAGCACTTTCTGTCCTTGCTCTGTGGCTGTTGTGAATGGAAGGGAGCTCTAGTCCACGTTGTCCTCTGGCCCAGACGCAGGCTAAAGGAATAGCCTTGATCTGAAATGGAGCAGGGGAGAAGAGATCACGGTGAGTCACAGATTGGCTCTGCAGACATCTGCACAAATGTGACCTATGTCGTTTTTAACATATATCACCAGACAGATTGAGTTTCACAGTCACACCCAAATCCAAGAGGGTGGGGTCCTGTGATACCATGAAGGGCCCAGAAGAGGGGGCTGGGACATCTGTTAACGTCCTCAAGGCCCACTACAGACAATCAGAAGTAAGCCGGGCCAGGAATTATCCCCTAACTCTGGGCCACGTATCATTTTGCTGAAGGCCTGTCGCTGGGACTGTTTTTGACAGAAGTCACAAAGTCTATAATGGCAAGGTATGCCCTTCTTCCACTGATGGTTGTTTAAAGAGCTTAGTGTCTTATCCCAAGAGGAGGCGCACCTGTGGGGAAACAGAGGCTCCATTAGGCTGATGTGAGTATAATAAGCATCCCAGAGTCACCTGTCCAGATCTTTTCATCTGTCACCCACTGCCCTGGCTGATTCTTTCCCGGGCAACATGGCTGCCTGACACTGTAGCCCAACAGAGAACCCTGCCCTCATATGGACACATCCTTAGGACAAAATCACATAAAGCCCAGGGTTTTGCCCTTATCATGCTACCTGAGGCTTTGGAAGTTTACTGATCTGGGAGCCAAGAAATCTTAGTTCTGACCCTGGCTCTGCCATGAACTTGGTATTTGACCTTGGGCAGTTCTTTCTCTCCTCCTTGGCCTGGGTCATTTGATCTCCTCCAGGGTAGTCCCAGCCTAAGGGTTATGGATGGGAGCATACCGCATAACTTATAAGCTCTCTGCCTGTGCAGAGACACTACTGCTAGAAGTCTAATGGGAGAGAGGAGTCTGGAAGGAGCTGGAACAGTCAGCTGCCCAGTCAGCCCCAGCTGGGTGCCCAGGATACACAATGGGTGTAGCAAGGCCAGCCCCTGGTTGGACCCTCAACTCTTTCTAGAGTTAGAGGTGATATTTCTGCATACGTGATAGATCGCTAACCTATACTACACCCAGAGAATACCGTGTCAAACACAGTGTGTATTTTCTAAGCTGTTGATGGAGAAATACACCCAAAACAGCTTACTCCAACATCCATAGACCACCATTTAATTAACCTATTCCCAACTGTTTGCTAACATGTTGCTTCTGATTTTAAACTATTATAAATAATTGTGCCATGAACAGTTTTGTAAAAAAAAGAAAAGAAGAAAGAAAAAGAAAGAAAGAAAAAAAAGTTGTACATCCCTGATAGACAGCTTCCTATTGCCTATGAATGACTAGATCCAAAACATTGCTCTTTATTTTAGGCTTCTGCTTTGCAAATGCCCTTTGCCTTCTACAGAACCACTCCCTGAGGCTTTTTGTAAGTTTCAGTCTAGAGGGAGAGAACTAGGCTGAAGAGATGGCTCAGCAGTTAAGAGTTCTTGCTGCTTTTCCAGAGAGCCCGAGTTTAGATCCCAGCACCCACATCAGGAAACTCAGAACTGCTGTGACTCTAGCTCCAGGGATTCCAGTGGCCTCTTCTAGCCTGTGCAGGGGCCCACACACAAGTGGTATACAGCCACACAGACATATACACATAAATTAAAAATAAAACTAAGTCTTTGGAAAGGGAGAATTAGCTGAGAGAGAGAGAGAAAGAAAGAGAGAGAGAGAGGGAGAGGAGATGGTTTGTATTAGTTATGACTTGGGTCCACTATTAGCAGAAATCCCCCTATGATGGTATTTTGAACCAAGTAGAAATGTATTTCTCAGTCATACAATAGAGGGCTAAAGTCACAGGGACCTGGGAAGGTGAGCAATTTACCAACACATTCCTCAGCACTGACTTTTACCCCCAACTCAATATAGCTGCCCAAGGTCTAGCCATCCTGTTAACCTTCTAGCCACCAAGAAGAAACAAAGGGAGGTGGGTAATATTTCACCTGCATCTCACTGGCCATGCCCCCATGATGTGACTGCATCTGACTGAGGTTAGGGAGACTGAGGGTCGAGTCTATTCAGGATGATCAGGGAATTGTCGTTGGGGGCGATAGTTCTAAGGAAGAAAGGAAGAACTATAATAGGGAGTGGCTAGATGTCTCGGTCATGAAATTAATCCAGACTGAAAGGAATATGGAATCAGCATCCTTAGAGCCCTGTACACTTGGATGAGCTGATAGACCGTTTGGCTTAGTCGGGGTATAGTTTCAGATCAGGGGTGGGTGCAGAAGCGGGCCTATCTCTGGAGCTGATCATGAGGAGATATACCAGCAATGCTGTAGAGAGACCAAGTTACTTTTCTGTTGCTGTGAGAAAATACACTGACAAAGGCTCCTTAATAGAGAAAGGATTATTCTAGCTCACAGTGCAAGAGTTCAGTCCACGGGGAAGCCAAGATGGCTGGAGTGTGAAGTTGCTGGTTATGTTGCAAGCCCTATTGGGAAGTAGAGAGTGACTAAGCCGATGCTCAGCTCCCTTTATTCGCTTTAAGTAGTTCGGGGAATTGTTCCGTCCCCAGTCAAGATAGATCTTCCCACATCGATTAATGTAGTGCAGATAATACCCCACAAGCATGGCCAGAGGCTCATCTCCCAGAAGATTCTAGATTCTGTCAGGTTGACAGTTAACATAGCCATCACAGATCACTTACTCCAGCCTGCCTTCCCCCGACTCACCTACCCCTAGCTCAGCCATTTCTCCCCCATCTCTGCAGGGCCAGCTTCTGATGGACACCAAGAGCCTCCAGCTGGGCACTGAGAACCTGTGGGCCCAGCTTGTGAGGCTGCTGAGCAGGAACTTAGAATGGCTGAACACCAAGGTCAGGTTCTTCATTCCTACGATGGACCTGGACTGCAGCACGGAGGCCCCCGACCCTGAGCAGAAGGTCATCCGTGAGCTCAGCAGGTTGTACTCTCAGGGCCAGGCCACCTGGAAGTCTTTCATCTATGCTCTGTGCATGGAGCATGAGGTGCCTTTCGAGCTGGAGGTACCACTACTGAGCATCTGGGGCCAAAATGATGGTAAGGGTCCACATGCAGAGCACAAGGGTACAAGGCTGCCAGAACAGCACCCCCAGTGACCATCTGGTACACAGAGAGGACATTCCAAATGTCTGCGATGCCCAAGAGTTCTCCTTCCGCAGCAGAGAGACCTCAGCCTCTACGAATAAGCAGCAAGGTCTGACCATTCCATGCAGCAAGGTCTGACCATTCCATTCAGCACCTCCTTGAGCATAGCAGTGAGGAGAACACAAGATACTCAGGGACAAGGAGTCCTTGAACTGAAAGTGGGAACTCAACCACGAGTTCTACCAGTGTGGAGGTGGGGATACATACTCACACACAGACATGAGCAGACGGCACATACATACGTGTGAACACATACACATGCAGATATGCGTGCAGACATATATCCTGACATGCACACTTGGGTACATCTGCACATGGCTGCCTGCAGAGTGTACCACCTGCTGCCCTGACAGTGGTAACTGGGTGTCAGTTTCATATCTAGAGAACCTATGCCTGTTCCCAGAGCTACCTGGACACTCTCTATCCGCATGACATTGTATCCTACATCTCCAGTGGGGTATGTTCTGCTCTGTCTTACAGAATTCTGTAGGCAGCTAGGAGCTGGAGGGGAGAGCTGTCCTGGACTTCTGGTGCACCACGGTGAGACCTGGGGCTAGGGCCTGGGGTGCCAGCTGAGCTGCTAAGTCTTCACCTTAAGCTAGTGGTGGCTAGTGACCACCATTTCTTCCTCTGCAGGTGGGACCAAGTCCACTTCCTCCATCTCTAAGACTTGCAAGGCCCGCCCCACTGCATTTTACCAGTCTCTGATCTGGGGCCCCAGGAGAGACTGAGCATGGCTGGCCTCAGCCTTGCAGCCCTTCTGTCAGATGTCACCCAGGGAGCTTGTTCTCATGCCCTGTCCCCACTTCATAGAACCGTAGGAATGCAAGTACGGTGTTGTGACGATGAGTATAGACAAGGATCCGTTGCTGGCTCAACCAAATAATTGGAAGTTTCAGTCTCAAGAGCCTGTCCCTTCCCTGGCGGTCACTGTGCTCAGAAAGTCCTGCTGTGAGCCTGTTCGTTTCATCATGGCCCAGAGCTTAGAGCTCTGGTGAACTATGGAAATGGCTTCCCCACAATCCCAGGGTGTCCCGCATTTCTCTGCCTGGGCCCACTTGTGAGAACCCCATAGGTGTTGCCTGGGTCCCCATCCCCACCCCTATGCCCTTACTTTTCTCTTCCCAGGTGTCAAGCGCCCTAGTCAGAGCTGTGGATCCTCACCCCGCCGGAAGCACAGCAGGAAGCAGCAGCTAGGTGTGTTGTGGAAGTGGGAACCCCAGCATAGCATAGACATAGACAGATTCTGGGCCATGTCCCTAGCTGAGAAGCTTCTGGGGGTCAGTGGCTTGTTTTCCAAACCTTCAGGAGAGAAAGACTGAATTTCAAGGACAGATTTGTCACCTAGGTTCTTCCAGGGACAAACTCCCCTCAAGGTTGTGGGAGCCCCAGGGTGGTAACCAGTGAGACCTCAGGCCTGTGCCCTCATGTCTGTATTCGGGGTGATTGAGGATGGAGGTGATAAATGTGCCTTGGAGAACCCTCAGGTAGAGGCCCATGGAGATGCAGGACACTGAGTCTAAGCTATGCGGAAGAGGAAAGGGAAAACGTTCATCCTCCACCAGTGGTCCAGAATGATCCTTGACCCAGCTCCAACATACACTCTGCCAACCAAAGGCATAGCCAGAAAACTGACATCTGTACAAACAGGCTGCTACTTCAGTACTTTCTGGGGTGGGGTGGGAACTGAGTCCTTCCAATGACCTAAGAAGGAAAAAAAATAGCACTTGTCATAGCAGGAGCCCGGTCCCCATGGTCTGATTGACTGGTGCAAAACCTGTAGATTGTTGGTGTCCACTCTCAAGGGAAGGATATAGGTCTTGACTTTGCCATCTTAGAGCTCCTAGCTCGTTCACATAGATGTTGCAAAGCAAGCACTCCCCCTAACCCCCCCACCCCCACCACCCCACTTACTGAAAACTACATCATCTGTATTGTTCTGGAAGAGAAGAGGTGTGACCCAAGAGCTCATTCCCACCTCCCTGGGTAAGTGGCTGTTGGGCCTATGTTGCTATGCTACCAACCACTCCCTCTGGGAATATGGATGGCCTAAGAACCTCCGTTGTGCTCTTGACATTTGCCCCCATGCACACATAGATCAAAGACAGCAGCAGCCTGATCATGGGGTCCCAGGACATGTATCGAGTGTTAGAGCTTCTGCCATCATACCCTTGCTGTGCCCCCTGCAGAGCTGGCCCAGAATTATCTGAAGCTCCTGAAGACCTTTACCCGACAGTACTGCGGTGGCGAATGCCCGGAGGCAGGGCATACTCTCGCCTCCCCACAGACTTACATCCCTCCAATTCTGCAGTGGAGCAGGGCTAGAGCACCCTTGGATGCTCGAGAGAGAGCCACTCCAGGAGACCCTGAGGCAGCAGAGGACATTGATGTGAGCATTCAGGATCTCTTCAACATCACGGCCCACAGGGGACCTCAAGTGACAGTTCTCCTGGGAAAGGCTGGGATGGGGAAGACCACCATGGCACATCGGCTCTGCCAGAGGTGGGCTGACGACCGGCTGGACCACTTCCAGGCGCTATTCCTCTTTGAGTTCCGCAAACTCAACATGATCACACGTTTGCTGACACTCCCCGAACTCCTCTTTGATCTGTACCTGAGGCCGGAGTCAGACCCCGACGCTGTTTTTCAGTACCTGCAGGAGAACGCCCATCGAGTCCTACTGATCTTTGATGGGCTGGATGAGGCACTCCATCCCAGCTCCATGGACACCAATGCAGGCTCAGCCCTCACCCTCTTCTCTGACCTCTGCCGTGGGACCCTCCTGCCAGGCTGCAGGGTGATGGCCACCTCTCGTCCCGGGAAGCTGCCTGCCTGTGTGCCCACAGAGGCAGCCATGGTGTACATGTGGGGCTTCGATGGGTTGCGGGTAGAGAAGTACGTCAATCAGTTCTTCAGTGATCTGCTGTTACGGGAGGTGGCGCTGGCAGAAATGAGAACCAGTGAGCATCTCCGGAGCATATCTGCAGTACCTGAACTGTGCAGGGCTGTCTGCTTCTGCCTCTGCCATTTGCTTCCTGGAAGGCTTCCGGGCCAGGCTACAGCCCTCCTGCCCACCATAACCCAGTTGTACCAGATGGCCATAACTTTGAGAAGCAATGTGACTCTGCCTGCTGCATCCTTGCTGGGCCTTGGAGAGGTGGCCCTTGGGGGACTGGACACTGGGAAGGTCATCTTCTCTATTGAAGACATCCCTCCTCCCCTGATGGCCTTTGGTGCCGCCCACAGCCTCCTGACCTCCCTCTGTATCCGCACCAGCCCTGAGCACCGAGAAATAGGCTATGCCTTCGTCCACCTCAGCCTGCAGGAGTTCTTCGCTGCTCTGTATCTGATGGCCAGTGACAAGGTAGACAAAGACACACTTGCCTACTATGTCACCCTCAATTCCCACTGGGTGCTGCGGACCAAAGCTCGACCAGGCCTCTCAGACCATCTCCCTACCTTCCTGGCAGGCCTGGCATCTGCCTCCTGCCGTGCCTTCCTTTGCCGCCTGGCTCAGCAGGACGAAGCCTGGGTGGGCTCCAGGCAGGCTGCTATTGTCCAGGTGCTGAAGAAAGTGGCTACCCGAAAGCTTACAGGGCCGAAGATGATAGAATTGTATCGCTGTGTGGCTGAGAGCCAGGAGCCAGAGCTGGCGAGGCTCGTTGCTCAGAGTCTCCCCTTCCAACTCTCCTTCCACAATTTCCCGCTTACTCGTGCAGACTTGGCTGCATTGGCCAACATTTTGGGGCACAGGGATGCTCCCATTCACCTGGATTTTGATGGCTGCCCACTGGAGCCCCACTGCCCAGAGGCTCTGGTAGGATGCGGTCAGGTAGAGAATCTCAGGTGAGTCGGGTCAGAAAAGAGGTGGGGAGAGGTGAGAGTGGCTCTGTGGTCTGGGGAGAGTGGGAGGCAACCATCTGCCAGGAAGACAGGATTCAAGTCTTGACTGTCAAAAAAAGAAGGTCCCATTCCCATTTAGTGTGTGGCACAGGCGGGGCCCTTTCTCTTACCTGCGGACTCTTGACTCTCATATCTCCTTGGCAGTCAGGGACTGGAGTGTTGGATCTGGGCTATGCTGTTCAAGGCTGTTTGACCTTGGGGAAGTTATGTGTTACCTCCCTTGAGGGCATTTCTCCATATCAGCAGTGACTTCACAAGTCAGGGGACCATGGGAGAATGAGGTGGCATGATGTATGGCAGGCTTCTCAACGTGGCATCTGGCCCAGAGCCAAGGCTCTGAGTCTATCAGCTAGAGAAAGAGCAAGACTGTGGTCCCCACGCAAACCTCCCCAGATACAGCGGAGGCGTCCTGCCGGGGTGCATGTCGCTGTGATGGACAAGTCAGAAGTAGGTGGTCCAAGTTGGTAGATAGCTCTACCGACCACGTGGTCATGTAGGGACCCCAGTCCGTCCTCCAGGACCCCTTCCGGCATCCTAGCTGTGGGATCAGTGCTGAGTCATGGGTGTTCCTGTGCCCCAACTTGAAGGAAGGAAAAGGACGACTTTGGAGAAACGTGTTTAGAGGTCACCGCGGAAGTAGGACACACCCTTTCCAGTCTTGCGTCCATCACTGAAAACACAGCCGCTTGGCCACCCTGGGCTGCAAGAGAGGCTGGAAATGTCACTTCTGACTGGAAAACTACTTCCTGCTATAGCTCTATTTCTTGGCCTCTTCGAATCAACACCAGGTCTTGTTTACAAGGAGGTTATAAGTGTCAATAGACAGAAAACACTGTATCCATTTCAGTGTATAACATTAACATCTTAACGAGGCAGTGCAGCCCGCTGAGTTGCAGTTTCGCTACTTAAAAATCTTTTAAATACAAACCGTAAATATGAAGCACTGAAGACAAGAAAGAAACACAAACAGCATAGAAAGCAAAATAATCAGGTAAAAGAAACCAATCCCTGCCCCAACTGAAAAAAAACACACACACACACCAGATAACGTTTTTTAAAAGAAAGAGGTTGAGGAAAGAAAATTACCTTGTTTTTAAAATAATATAAAGTTGTACTTTTTTTAGATCAATTTGTGATGTGAAATTGTGCCTCTGCTAAACTCTATGCCCATTTGATAATTAGCTCTCTGTTGTTGTTTCTGTTTCTAAGGAAAGCTTTTTGGATGTGGAGAGATGGCTCAGTGCTTGCTATAAAAGCAACAGGACCTGAAATCAAGTCCCCACCACCCATGTAAAAGCTGGGCATAGCCTCTCGTGCCTTTACCATAGTGTTGAGGGAGGGGCAGAGACAGGTGGATCCCCAGAGCTCACTGTTAGCCAACTCAGCCAAGGGGAAAGAGTGAATTTTAGAATCAGTGTGAGACCAAAAAAAGTGATGGAGACAGAGCATCGACATCCCTCGGCTGTTCCATGTGCACAGGAACGATGAGCACGAATGCACACACACACACATCAGCTTGCTATGACATGAGCATGCATGCATGAATGCACGCACGCACAATGTCGGCTTGCCATGATTTAAGCTACATGTGACTGCATTTCTATGTGTGACGTGGAGAATTGACTTGGCAGATAAAGAAGCCAATGCTGTGAGCTATAGTTCTTGCCACTCCAACAACTACAGCGATGACTCGTGCTACTGTGAGAACGGGGAACTGCCAGTCACTAAGCCCTGCCCAGCACTGACCCATTTTGCTCTCGCCTGCAGCTTTAAAAGCAGAAAGTGTGGCGATGCCTTTGCAGAAGCCCTGTGCAGGAGCTTGCCGACTATGGGGAACCTGAAGACCCTGGGGTGAGTCAAGTCTTGCAGGCAAGATAGACAGCTGAGGATGTCTGGCACATTCTTCCCAGCTTTGTCCTTACAGAAAGATTCCTGGCCTGCCCCCTTCTCTATCCGCATTCCTTCCTACCATCTTTGCTTGCTCTGTAGGTTAACAGGAGGTAAGATCACAACCCAAGGCATCGGCCACCTGGTACGGGCTTTGCCCTTCTGTTCCCAGCTGGAGGAGGTCAGGTGAGAGATCCGCAGGAGGGTTCCCTTGTCTGGGGGAAGGGTCACTTCCCAGCTCTTAGAACCCCCTGGGGCCTGTATATTCCATTAGGGACCAGATAGGGAGACGCCAGCCCGAGAATGAGGTGGTGGGCTGAATCCAAAAGATGGCCACTCAGACTCAGCACAGGGCGCGTATTTGGGGCCACCTTAAAGGATCATGAGATTTGGGCTCCCTCCTCTCATTCTGCAGTGTCTAGGCAGAAGCCAGGCACTGCGGGCACACGTAAACACATACAACTTCACATTCCTGGACCTGGATAAACACTTGCACAAAAGTACATGCTCACCTACTCAAGGGTGTATCATGTGCCTCCTCACAGAGGGGTACATGTGTGGCACACACAGGCACACTTGATGCAGTGCACACTGGCTGAGCACAATATACCTCTTGCTTGTGACTGGAACTGATTGCTCCAGGGGGGAAGGTTGAACCAGGGACCCTCTGCTACAGTCTTTTTAAAAAAATGTTTTTATTTTAAAAATTGTTTTGAGATTATAATAGCATTACATCATCTCTCCCTTCCCTTTCCTCCCTTCAAACACTGCTATACACCCTCCTTTACTTCCTTCGGATTCATGGCCTCTTTTTTATTAATTATTACGTGTATACATGTGTATACACACATATTCTTACATATGACCGACTCGGTCTGTATAATGTCACCTGTATGTATGTTTCCAGGGCTGAGCATTCAGTGCTGGATAACCAGTTGGTGTGCTCGTCCCTGGG
This sequence comes from Cricetomys ansorgei, assembly GCA_026225945.1. Taxonomy (NCBI): domain Eukaryota; kingdom Metazoa; phylum Chordata; class Mammalia; order Rodentia; family Nesomyidae; genus Cricetomys; species Cricetomys ansorgei. The sequence goes on from JAMJFZ010003163.1 coordinate 24,498,067, forward strand.
GACAGCTCTTCCTCCCACTCTGAGCATCCTCAGTTGCTTGTAGTTCTTTGTGTAGGGTGGCGGTGTCGTGGAAACCCCGCCCACTCTAACACGTCTGTTGCTGTCGTCGCTCTACTCCTGTTCAAGCAGTGACATTCCTAGAAGACAGTCTCAGCAAAACCCTTGATCTGCTCCAGCAGTGGTCCTCAGCCTTCCTAAGGCTGCAGCCCTTTAATACAGCTCCTCGTGTTGTGGTGACCCCCCCCAAACATAAAATCACTTCCATTGCTGCTTCATAACTGTAATTTTGTTACTGTTATGAATCGTAATGTAAATATCTGATACGCAGATGACGTCTGTGAAAGGGTCATTCGACCCCCAAAGGGGTCACTACCCACAGGTTGAGAATTGCTGTGCTACAGTCTTAAATAACTCCTTTCTGTGACTCAGAAAAGCAGCCCCTGAATGCAAGCAGGCTCACCCCTTGAGATAGGGTACTTACAGAATGGAACACATGCTGACCAGTCCCTGCTGTTTCCTCTGATAGGTGCCTTTGGGCCGTGGTCACTCTGGTTGGGATGAAGGTTTAAACCATTGATCTGGTTGACACTGTCTTGGTTATTGAGTGACCTTCATCTTGGCTTCCCATCACCTCTTTCAATATTTTTTTTAAACTTCTCCTGTTGCTCTCATTCATTCTCACACCATTTATCCATCTGTTCCTCCAGCTAGGAGCCCAGGTAGGGACAGTGAGGTCAGAGAGGACCGTGCTTGTCTTGGGCTCTGGTGAGCTATGGTTGGAGCTGAGACTGGAAGTACAGTCTTTAGCCTCCCAGAGAGACTTTACATCCCCAGGGACCTTGGTGAACTCAAGATCAGGTGCATTGTACACCTAAGCCCAGGCAGGAAGCAGGACAATGGGCAACTCACTTCATTAGACTATCACCCAGAGCCTGGGACTTCCAAGTGCCCATCGCCAAAGCTGAGACTGGGCCTTGGTCTCCCTGCAGTTTGCAAGGCAACCAGCTGAAGGACTCAGAGGTGCTGAGTCTTGTGGCGCTCTTCCCTCGCCTGCTGAAGCTCCAGAAGCTTGAGTAAGTGGTCTTTACCCCCAGCCAAGCCCCTTTCCTGGCCCAAGTCACACCTTCCTTTGCAGACCACGCAAGGGCATCCACCCTGACATTTTGCCACAATTTTGCAGCCTGAGTCGAAACAGCTTCTCTGTGTCAACCCTACTGTCCTTGGTGGAGCTGGCCATCACGTGCCCTACTGTCAGAAGGCTGCAGGTCAGGTGAGCAGATCTTCAAGGTCTTGGGGGAAAGGAAAGGCACAGAGGAGTGAGGGAAGGGAAAGGAGAAGGGGGTCCCTAGCTTACAAGGTCTGTGTGTGCATGCCACAGTCAGCTTAATTCACAATCAGAATCAGGTCTGGTGCTTGATAATAGTTAGTGGACAGGAAGATGCGTGGATGGATGAACAAACGTGCAGAGCACAGGCACAGTCAAAGGAAGATTGGCCGCGTGTCGCTCTCCATGGTTCTGAAATCGTGGTCTTCCCATTGGCTCCCGCTGCGGGTTAGATGCCAGGCTTCTTAATCTCAATGCAATTGGAACTCTCATTTTTAAAAACTCCCAGAGGGCATGGTGATGCATGCCTGCGATACCAGCACTCCAGAGAACTGGGAGTCTGAGGCTAGCCTCAGCTCCGTAGTGAGTTCAAGGTCAGCCTGGTTTACATGACACCTTGTCTTAAAAAAAAAAAAAAAAAAAAAAAAAAAAAAAAAAAAAAAACCAAAACAAACACACCAACCAGCTGGTGATGACACACGTCTTTAATCCCAGCACTCGGGAGGCAGAGGCATGCCAATCTCTGAGTTGAGGCCAGCCTGGTCTACAAATTGAGTTCCAGGGCAGCCAACGCTACACAGAGAAACTCTGTCTGGAAAAACAAAAACAAAGAAAAAAAACAAAAACAAAACAAACAAAGCTAAACTAAACTGAACTAAACTAAAATCCCTCTCACCTTGTCCTCCTGACCTCGCAAAAGTAGGCTGGCTACCGTGGCAGAGGACTTGTAGCCTAAGTTGGGGCACTCTTTCCTGCCTCCTGTTTCTCTATCGGTTAGGAAATAAACTTCTCTGGATGGTTGGGGCTGGTGGGGTGACAGCTTGAGCAAGTGGGTGATGTGCTGACTTCCGGTTCCTGGATATCATGGCTTTGTGTCTGACCCTTCAGGGAATCAGATCTCGTCTTCCTTCTGTCCCCGAGCACAGAGGCAGCGATGCAGCAATCAGGGTAAGTAGCTAGGGAGGCGTGGCCCCCGCTAGTCCTGAGAAAGGATCTAGACTGGGAAGGTGAGGGGAAGGGAGAGCTGGAGTGAGAAGCTTCTTCCTGCTGCTGTGTGGATTCCTGCTCGGGGCTGGGAAAGCAAGCACCCTCCCTTCCTCCCATGTGTCCAGAGTACATCTGAACCCTGGCTAGAGAAGCAACCCTAGGGTCTCAGAGTGAGGCAGGCCTGTAGGGAGGACGCGATGATGCCGTGCGCTGAAACTGAAACATTGTCCAAACCGAAGGAAGGACAAAGGGGAGGGCGATGATGGCACCCTCACTGCAGGGCTGCATGGGGAATGGGAGGAGTCAGTGCAGCTAACAAGCCTCAGACACTGGCACCCCACCAGCACTCAGATACTGGCCACTTGTCCCCTCTTTAGGTGGGTGAAGATAGGGCAGTTTCTCTCTCTCTGAGAAAGCAGTCCCACTGTGTTCCCACACACATCTCCCTGGCTGGATCAGGGAGGCAGCTGGCAGTTCCTCCAGAGCTGTAAGCTTTTCCTGCTCTCAGCCTCAGTCTCCCCATCTGTACCATGACACAGTTGGGCCAATGCCACCCCCACCCAGATGTCTAAAGCTCTGACACCCAATGTGATTATTACCAGTCACTGTGACGATTTAAATGAAGTAACTTTCAGTCCATCAGATGCATTTACCACCCTTCCAGGCCTCGGCAGCGGCCACAGGTGGCTCCCGTGGTAGACGGCACAGTGGGAGAGCACTTCTGTCATTGCAAAAGGTCCCGTTAGTTCCAATCTATCGCTTTATAGAAATTGACTTATGGTGTAGCTCAGGCTTCTCTGCAGTCCCGAGCACACTCCTCACTTTGTGGAAAGGTTTGGAAGGGCTGTAGCTCCCCACTGCCTGAGCCTGTCTATACAGTGCATGTGTGTCCCTCATCTTCTGAACCAAATGTCACATCAAAGGAATGCTGTCCTGGTGACCTCAGGAAATAGAAATTGAAGAGTCTGGTGGGCTAAGTAACTCGTCAAAAGCTGCATATCCACACATGGGAAGGCCCCTTAGATCTCAAGCCATTTGCCCCTGCTACTTCACCAGCTGTACCTCTAGCACCTTCTAGCGCTGTCTTCCAGATTAACTCACCATGAGAGGTGCCGCAGGGTCTTCAGCCCCTAGAAGCCAAGACCACAAGTCTTGCTCCTGAGCCTAGACTAGTGTGCAATCTGTTCTTTTCAGAGCATCGGGCCCACAGGACAAAGAGAGCCTGGAGAAAGGACAGAACCGAAGCCTGGATCTCAGGTACTCAGCAGGGGCCACTGCCCTCAGGAAGTGATGATGAAGGGAGCACCATTAAGAGCAGGCAGGAAAGAAAGTGGAAAGTAGATGGAGGGAAAAGAAAGGGCAAGCATCAGCTACTGGGTCAACAAGAGCTCCAGCCCAATGGGCCCTTGCTACATGTGGGGCACTGCTCGGAGGTCTGTGTCTCGTGCCTCATGGGAAGCCTTTTGGGAGCCCTCTGAACAATACGTATCACTCTACTTTGGTAGAGGAAGAAACTGAGTCACAGACATATAGTCTTGAGCAAGATCACCCCATTGCTTAGAGGTACACAGATCCCAGATCGGCGCCCTCGGGACTCGCCTGACTCAGAACCGCAAGGACCACGATTTTCCCCTGATACCCTCCGTTCCTACCGCAGGCTTCAGAAATGTCAGCTCAGGGTCGATGATGCAAAAACCCTTGTGGAGCTACTCCAGAAAGGCCCCTGGCTGAAGGAACTGGAGTGAGTACCTGGAAAGTCGGGGGCTCAGGGCAGGAGCTGCTAGGGAGGCTGGGCTGGGCCGACAAGTCTCACCTTCACGTGAGCTGTGTGGCGACAGTTGACTGACTCCTGAAGAGTCTGGGGCATCCAAAAGTCAGAATGTGCCACTGTGCGGCGCTGTCCCGAGTAGGGTGCTCAGCCAGGAGCTGTTAGGTGTGTGTTTCAACATCTCCTCCCTGTGATGTAAGCACTTTCTCTACCCACGTTTTATAGAGAAGGCAATGAAGGCACAGAGAGAATTTTGCTCAAATGGAACAGGAAGAGTCTGGTCTGAGGTTCCCAGCACATCCCCATGAGTCCTGCCACCATTTCATGGCCGCCAATAGAGTGGGACTCCACCTGCTCCTGGGACGACCCATTCTTTGTAGGCTAAAGAAGTTCCCATGATGCCTAGCTCAAAATAGTGATAGGAGGGGAGCCCCACCAAGACAGTCTCAGGAAGTTCTCCAAGGGATGTGAAGGCAGAAAGTTGGGGTGTGCCTGGCGGTGGTAGCGCACGCCTTTAATCCCAGCACCTGGAAGTCAGAGGCAGGTGGATCTCTGAGTTTGAGGCTAGCCTGGTCTACAGAGTGAGTTCCAGAACAGCCAGGGCTACACAGAGAAACACTGTCTTGAAAAAACAAAGAGAAAGAAAATTTAAAAAAAAAGGAATGGTGAGGTACTGTGAAGTATTTAGGGACCAGTTGGCCCCACACAGGGTGGGGGTTGCCTGGGCCATCAATTGTCAGTCCATTACTGTGTTTCATTGGAAGACTCAGGGATAGGATTCAAACATATCAAATACGGGCCAGCAAGATGGCTCAGCGGGTAAGTGAGCTTACAGCCAAGCCTGGCCATCTGAGTTCAGTCTCCAGGACCCACACGGTGGAAGGAGAGAACCAATTCCTGCAAGTTGTCCTTTGACCTCCACACGCACACACACACCCCACTACAAAAAAATAAAATAAACTTATTTTTAAAAAATTATTAAAAGGTCTGGAGGTATGGCTTAGTAGCTGAGTGCTTGCTGACCTTCCAGAGGACCTGATCTCAGTTCCCAGCACTCACGTGGAGCAGTTCATAACTGCCTACCACTCCAGGGGTATTTTTAACCTCCTTGCTTAGCCCGCCCCTCCCCAGGACCCTCCTTTGTAATACAACCGCACTCCACCTAGGTGGATGAATACAGGCCACCCAGCTACCTTGCTCAGCCCTACTGTAGCCAGTCCACATCAGAATGCCTCCAGCTTGGCTCTTCTCCAGTCTCTTCATTGGTTAGAACCCCCCATCTTTCACCCAGTGACCCCATTAGCTTCTGGGTCGCTATTTCCCCAGCTTCCACCATGGCATTCTCTTCCTGGCAGAGGAGATTGTGTTTCACAACTGGCTATGCCCTTCGCTCCCTCCCTGTGCTCGGGATAAAGCCTAAATTCTCAAATCCTGTGAGACCCAGAAGCGTGCCCCAACCCCACCCCCCCAACCCCTTTTACCCTGCTACCCTCACTCAATTTCCAATCTAAACACACTGGCTTCCTCTGGATGCTGGTGTGTGCTGTGCCACAGGGTCTTTGAATGTGCTCTTCCCACTAGGAAGAATCTTCCCAGATCTCTCCCTGACCGCTTTTAGCTATAATAGTTTGCCTACTATGTGGCTCAGCCAGGAAGGACAAGGAGGTGTTTTCATAAGTCAACTCTGCCAGACCTCAGAAGAGGGAACCACCGTCACGGCCAGCGCCATACTCGATCGACAGTGGGACCCTGAACATCTCAGCTCAGGTGTTTTAATTCTTTCAGAACGCCTTAGGTGTTCTACTGATACCATGTGCAGATCATAAGCAATTAAACACCGCCCACAGAAATCCAACACCTGCTGACAATACAAAACACCCTAGACAGCCCCTCACAGTGCATAAAACAATTATTTTATATATGACTAAAAATAAACTTCCCTAACACTTAGATATGGAACTAAGGATTTCCAGCAAGTAGTTAAAAAAACAAAAACAAGAAAGCCTCTCTAACCCTACATTGGGTCAGATGTCCTGGAATTAGGGAGAGAATCACAAGAAGCAATTATGCATGGTACAGCATACAGGAATGGTTATGGGTGGGACCTTCAAGTCAGGCTGTCTGGATTCAAATTCAAGCCCACCCTTGAGCAAGTCCCTTAAGGACTCTGTGCCTTGGTTTGCCTGGCAGTAAGATGAAGATAAACTGAGTATAAAATGTGCCTCAAATGTAGAAGTACCAAGGCCATTGTCCACATGGAGCTGGCAGCCTATCCCCCTTAGATAGTATAAAGACCGTTTATGGGATTGATGCTCTGACTGAAGCCAGGGAGGGACTGGCAGGAGCGTCTCCATTGTGCCTCTATCTTAGTCTTTCAGGGAACCGTTTGGAAGATGAAGGCTGTGGACTTGTGACAAAGGCTGCTGCTTTACAGCTGCACATTGTCCAGAAACTGGAGTGAGTTGCACACCCCGTTGGTGGGTAACAAGAGGAGCCATGGGGATCTCCTCTGGTCCCTGCCACCCTGTTCTCCATGTCCACAGTCAGCAATAGTAGGACTGATCTACCTAGCGTCTGCTCTCTCCAGCTGAGTTGGTCTGTTGACTTGCTCTGCCCTCAACCGCTAGTAGCTTTGCCATCTAACTCCTTGCTCCATGGCACCTCTGGCTCACGAGCCAGGTCGTCCTTGTAACTGCTCCAGGAGGCGGGAGCCTTGCACGGGGCAGAGCTGAGGTACTGAGTGGGTGGGTTCTGTGCTGCTGGGTCAAGGCATTAGGGGACAAAGTGGTATGTTTGGGTAGGGTGTAGTCATAAGTTGTTGGAGTGGTGACCCAAGAGAGCAGGGTGTGCAGTGGTGCAGAGCTGGGGTGGAGATGGTGTCTGCATGGGTTGTGGTGAGGTCTTAGGTCATATTTGGGTGGGAGTGGTGAGGTTGGGGAAGGTGGTTTGGGCTTCAGCTTTGACCGCGTCACTCCATAACTTAGAAAACCTGGAAAAGTAATAGAATGTCTCTGGGCCTCAGTTTCCCCATTAACTCCATTTAACCTTGTATACCTAACATCCTTGATACAGAGCCTACTATGTCAGTCCTCCGTAGACTGCAGTTACTTCATAGACTATGAAACTAGGGTTTAGAGGGGGAAACCCAGAGGCATTGCTTGTGGGTTAAGACAGAGAATGTGATTCTCTGAGCGTGCGTGTTTGTGTGTGTGTGTGCCGGGGGGGGGGGGGGTCGGTCTAACATCCCTCGGCTCACATGGCCAGAACTCTTTGAGGTCTGCTGATTAGGGACCCGTACAGCCAACAACTTCCAAGCCACAATGAGAGAGAGGCAGGAGCTGACTGCCTGCTGACACTGCCTCCCTCTCCCCTCCACAGCCTCAGTGACAATGGCCTCTCTAACTCTGGGGTGGCCAATGTGTTGAGAGCCATGAGAACTTGCAGGACCCTGGAAGAGCTGCACATCAGGTGGGAATCCCCACGAGACACCGTCACTGCCCGTTAGCCCTGAGCCCCTCAGCCTAGGGCCCTCCCACCATGCTCTCTGGAGCTCTCCATATTATTTCTGGCCTTGTGCCTTAAGGACCCCCAGAAGATGCTGCTGGGGTCCTGCCCAGCTGGCACAGCAGTGTGGCCACTGCCAGTGTTGCGAGCCTCCTCTGGAGAGCTGCCTGGGGCTGATGGAGCTAGCTGGGAGAGGCAGTAGCAGAGACTGAGGGAACGAGTCTCCAGCTCCTTGAACCAGCTGGTACAAACGGCAGTGCCCTCTGGGTCCCCTGCTCCTGTGGGATCAGGCTGGGCCCTGCTTTCCTTGTCTTTCTTCAGTCTCTTCCCAGCTTCTCCTGAGAACAATCTCCAAATGACATGTGAACGCCTGACCCCCTGGTCCAACCCCAATTCTATCTCTGTCAGGGTGGGGAGCTGAGGACAGGTGTCAATGAATGAATGTCACTGCAGTTCCCACTTTGCTGAAAGCCTCATCGTTGGTTCTCAGCTGCATTGAGGGTCTCTGTTTTGTGCACCCCTCAAAGGGCTGGAGGGAAACCGGATTCTCTCACAAGGTCAATTAGGGTCCTCATTCACAGTGATCACTGAGATGCACTGTGTGTCGTGGGTGGTAGCACCCATATCCCAAAGCACTGCAAGCATCCGAGGGGAACCCCCAAACCCCAGCCTTACCCGACTCGGGCAGGCAGAGAGGGCATGCTACAGGGCATGCTATAGCCCAAGGCACAGACCAGAAGAGGAAGCATCTGAAGTCTCGGTAGCAGGAAGGCTTCAGAGGAAGTCATAGAAAGGGGCTAGCTTGGGTAGGTGTGGTGCCTTAGTGGTCCCACCACGTCAGGTTTAGACAAGGGCGGTAACCTCTTTCCCTTGCTCCTCTCTGCTGTCCGTAGCCTGCGGAGCAACACTGTTGTCATCACCTTTGCCCAAGAGCCAAGAAAGCAGGAGAGGAGCTGCATGAGGTAAGGACTCAGTGTCCCTACGTTCCTCTCCGGGGTGGAGCGCGCCCTCCCTGGCCCAGAGAGACCTTGACAAGAACTCACGAAGCAGGGTTGGAGGGCTGGGCAGATGACTCAACGATTGAGAGCACTGATTGCTCTCCCAGAGGTCCTGAGTTCAATTCCAGCAACCGTATGTGGCTCACAACCGTCCTATAATGGGATCAGATGCCCTCTTCTGGCATGCAGGTGCATAGAGTACTCATACATAAATTAAAAAATCTTTTTAAAAAAAAAACAGCATTGGACATGTAGCTCAGATAGTAGTTTGTCTAATACTGCCTGAAACCCTGGGCTCAGTTCCCAGCACTGCGCAAATCAGACGTGGTGGCACCTGAGACACACGAGACCCTGCCACCAAGGGCCAGGTAGAGAGCACTTGGCAGGAGACCTGGGTCTGATGAGGAAGGAACCGGGGGGGGGGGTGCAGACTACTGAGAGCCCCCTGATGTAGGACCTGGGTGGTGTCCCGGGTCAGGCTGGGACAGCTAGGCAGCTATTCATGGGAAACTTGGGTTTTTAGCTTAAGTGTGGAAAGTAGCCTGGCCTGGGGTTCTCAAATGGCCAGAACCTCTGTCTTCCTTTGGCACAAGGTTCATTCAAAGGGGAGTCTGCCTCCCTTCTTCAGGTGACTCCCAGCACGTGGTCAAAGGCTTAGCTCTGTGCCGTGTGTGTCTAGTCACAGGCTATTGCACAGGGTCAGAACTCTGAAGGTTGCTGGGAGGAGACCGGTCATCTCTACCATCCCTGATGATGATAATGACATTAATGGTGATAGCACTCAGGGTGAATTGAGCATTTACTATGCGCGCAGCTAGCGCTAGACTGAGATAACTCACATGTGCCAAATGACTCCCAGAGAGAGGCCAGTCCCAGGTCACACCCCAGGCTAAAGTCCCCCTGACCCTGGCTAAGCGCAGAGATTAAAAGGTGGATAGAGACTTTAGGAGTGGACTTTGGAGTCAGAGGCAAGATACGCTCAGCCTGGCCTTGCAATGTGCTCCTTCAGAAGTGTTCCGCCTATCAGCTCTGCGTCTCCTGTGACCTCCGAGCTGTCCTGGAGCTCTCGAAGGATCAGGTATGGTGGTAGCCTCCCTGCCCTTGTCCCCAAGCCTCGAGCCTGTGTCATAGGCTCCCTGGAGGACACCTCAACCTGCTGTGTCAGGGAGTTACAGCCTGGAACTTCTTGTTCCCTGCGTAGCCCACCCCTCAGCCATCACCCCCCACCCCCCAGTCTAGGCAGCCCCACCCCGGAACTCCCTGATCCCTGGGCTGGGGAGACTCCAAATGGAGAAAAGAGGAGTCATGAGCTTCTGATCCCCATTCTGGGGTCCGGGGTCACCACAGCCCTGCATGTTCCCACCAACACTGCCTTCCTTTGGCTTCTCTGTCTGTCTGTCTGTCTGCTTGTCTATCTCATTCAATTTGTTTCTTTCCCTATAGCTCTATAGCCTTGTCTCTTCCTCTGTCTTTTTGCTTTTTGTCTCGATCACTGTTTCTCTTCATCTGAGCCTCTGTCTGTCTCTGTTGTTTCTTTCTCTGTGTCTCTTTATCTCTGCCTGTCTCTCTCTTTAACTATCTCTGCTGCCATCTATCTCTTCCTATCTCTATATTGGGTTTGCGGAGTGACAGTCCTCCAGTCTATCCAGTGTCATGTACCACAGTCCCTCCCCCCTGCCCACTGGCCTCTCTGCCTGGCTCTGGGGTTGGGGGCAGCCTTCCTCTGGGTACGGTGTCTAGCGGGCACTGCAGGGTTGTGGGTCTTGCCCCTTGTAGGCTGACCTGCTGTGGCTTCCAGGCCGAGCACACAGAGATGCTCTGTGAGGTGCTGAGAGTCAGAGACCAGCTCTGCCACCTGGATCATCTTGAGTGAGTATCTGTGTCCAGGAAGGCAGTGGCAGGAGAGCAGAGGCTGCTTGGCAGCAGAACACAGGTGTCCTGTTGTGGTGTGAAGAGTTTGATCATCAGCTTTCTTTCTCCACGGACATGAGAGGCCCTGCAGAGACCTGGGGGGAAGTGACTTTCTTCCCAATATACGTCCCACGCTGGTACCTTTGCAGCCATCTCTGGCTCCTAGGAGACCACAAACATGGGGAGAAAACTGTGGGAGTCCCCCTCACTGCCCCATGTGTGATGTGCAGAGACTTGTCCTAGTACCTAAATGGGTCCCCGGTCCCAGGAACAGCCAGGTGACCACACTGCTACCAAAGCAGAACCTACTCCACCCTCCGCTAACTCTTTCCCCTTCCTTTCCAGCCTATCAGACAACTCTCTGGGGGATGAAGGGGTGGCCCTACTAGCCCAGCTGCTCCCAGGACTGGGTCCCCTGCAGTCCTTGAAGTAAGCAACTAACCCCTCCTACGAGGATCAGTAAGGATGTGCCCAGAAAGTGCATATGCACCCCTCCCTCCAGCACCTCACAGGCCAGTGCTCAACAAGGGCGGAGTTGTGCTCCCCTTGGCTTGACTAAGCAGTGACTCATCTCAAGGGCTCAGTGCTCCAGCTTCTGCTCCAGGCCTTCTCCAAGTAGTCCCCCTGTCTCTCCATGGACTCCCAGAGCAGGAAGGCATCTGAGGTGCAGACCCTGGTAGTATGGAGGAATCCTGGGTTTCTATGGGAAGCATGACGGAAGTATGAGGAACCGTTCAGTGATGAACAGCTGCCAACAGCTGCTCTAGTCCCCAGTTACAGAAAGATGCTGTTGACGAAACTTGGTCTAAATGAGCAGGGAGGATTTATGCTGGAGAACACACCAAGCAGGATGTCTAGGGTAGCCAACTGCTCTGAGGACCCAGTAGGGAGGTAGGAAGAAGATTCCGGTAACAGGCCAAGGCTCCCCACACTCTGCCTGCAGCCAGCCGTGTTCCTGAACTCTCAAAGGCCTCAGGGGTTCTTGGCTCCCACAGCACTGTCCTGTTTCAAAGCTTCCCTGGGCAGAAATAAGAGGAGCCCGTGAAAGAAGCCTCAGGTCCTGGGTTCTGGGCCGTCCGTGCTACTATGCACTGTATTGGCCTTGGGCAAGTTATGCCATAAGCTGAAGCCCCTGCTTCATCAGTAAACACATGACATGTGGGTGTGGTCCTACTGTGTGTGGCTGTCATCTCTGGAATAAGGAGGGGGAGGGGGGATTCTTGTAAGAATAGTGTGTTTTCGGGAGGTGGGGGTGCCTGCAGGCAGAAAGGGGCCTTTCTTTCACAATGATAGGTAGATTGAGCTTCCTGGAAGATTCTTGCAGGTGCCTGGGAGACAGGGCACCTATGAGAAGCACCCTGGGCCCCAGTGGGACATGACGTGACAAACAAAACCCCACGATAAGTGGACAGAGACTACGCGAGGAGAGAAATCTTCATCCTGCTTCAGTATAGGAGTCCTTTCCCCGTTTTTATCTTACCCGGAGTCCCACCCTTCCTTTATTGGGTTGTGAAGTAGAGCTCAGGGGTACCCTGGGTTCCAATCTCAGCTCTGTCACCAACACAGCTCGTCACCTCGAGCAAGTTCCTGCCTGTCTAGCTCATATCCTTGGCTGTGCCGTGAGGTTGGAGGGTTACTTGCTGGTCACCTGGGGCCCAGTGGGTTCTGTCATCTGTTGTCAGAGACAGTCCAATCCCTGGCCCTATGCTATGACATACGGAGGGTGTGTCTGAATCCGTGGTGGTTTCACAAATGTCCCCTGTGTGGTCTCCAGCCTTAGCAGGAATGGCTTGTCCCTGGAGGCCGTGTTTGGCTTGATCCCGTGTATGTCTTCCCTGCAGTGGCTGTTCTGTCTAGACATCAGGTGAGTGTCTGTCCTGTCCCCACCTTTTCCCTCCCCTAACCAGTGCCTGCAGAGACCCCTCTTTCACAGGTAACCTTGAGTCATCCTCAGGGTCTTAGATGATACCAGCTGCAGGAAGCATGCTAGAAGTTCATGGAGTGAAAAACCAAACGAATGAATGAATGAGTGAAAATTGTGACCCATGGTTCCAGAAACAGTCCAGTTTCTCCAAGTTCTCCATGGGATGAAAGTCTCTCAACCCTCCCTTACTCTTCAGATTGTCCTTAGATACTCCTGAGTAAGCTGGGATCTGACTGGTGGCCTAACTGGCATTTCCAGAGCTAATGAAGCTTGAAGGAAAGGCACCAGCCACCCCACAGCCCTGGACACCACCATGCAGGATGCCTGTAGTTTTAGGAGCACTCCGCCCCACTCATCCTTCTCCGAGAACCCCAAGAATAGAGGCGCGGTGGCAGGTGGACAAAGTCGTGCGGCTTGGTGGAGGTCCTTAACCTTATCAGGGTCTTTAAGTCCTTTTTTGGATAGAGCCCCGAAGCCTGCCTCCTCTCCCGGCTCACCACGAGAGGGCACTGAAGTAAAGGTCCAGGAGCCCTGCAAGAGTCTTGGAGAGCTGTCGTTTTAGCCATTGTTTTTATATTCCCCGGGTGGCAGGCCACTCCTGGTCCCTAAGCCCTTCTAGGGAGGGGACCCTTGGACTCTTCTCAACCAGCTGCCTCCTCTTCACCTTCAGCCTCGAGAGTGACCACATCCTCCTTCAAGGAGCTGGGATTGGCAGGTGAGGAGGGTGCTCGGGGTGATCGGGTGTCCACCTGTGGCTCTGATTCCCGCTTCCTCGGGATGCCCCTGACACACATCCCTGTGCCCAAGAATGACACACTCACCCCAGATCTGGCGTGGTCTCTGGGGCGGTCGCACTATCTAATCTGCAAGTCCCCCCCTCCCAAAAAAAGCTAGATTAACTCCATAGCATAAACCAATCAAGCATTTCACAGCTGCTCCCAGCTGCCCCCTAGTGGCAACAGGCATCATGGCCTTGAACCCTGGAGGTTGTCCTGGGCCACCTCTAACGTTCTAAACATCCTGAAGCCAGGCTAGCCCAAGGCTGTATGCTCTTGGTTCCCGGACTAAGATCTCCAAGGAGATCCTCTGGGATCCAAAGGCAAAAGAATTGAGAAACAGAGCGGCACATGTATGGCCCTGTCAAGCTGGTGGTCAGGGGAGGTGCTCCATTCTGTCTGCACTCACCTGGCTGGGGGCCGCCCTGGACAGGTTGAACTGCTGACTTTCCCTGCTCCAGAGTCCCTTTCACGGGTCTCAGTTCCCCACCCGAGCAATGAGGGGCCTGGCCAGGACCAGGATCTCATACAGTTCACCTCCAAGTGTGGAAGTCCTGAGGGAGTGGAAGCCCCACATGTGCGGCTTAAGCTGTCCTTTTGCTATGCTTTCCCCCTCCAAGGGATGCACTAGCTGCTGGATGTGAACCGGAGTTCCCCGCAGGAGCCCAGCTACTGGAGTTCAGTCAGTGCTGCATCTCCAGGAGCTTCCGGTACTGTATCCAACCTTCGTGGAGGGCTTGGGGAATGGGCGGAGCCAGGGGGTCAGGGCTATAAATTAAGGTAGAGGAAAGAGAGTTTGCGAGATGGGAGAAGAGGCACTGCGCTGGGGGCTGCAGGACCCTTTGGATCACCTCAGTGGGGCCAAGGCCTGGCATTCTCCTTAGAGAAAAGATGCCATATCTCTGAAACACACTGGAAGCCCAGCTATTCCCTGCCTTGGCTTGCCATCTGCTTTTGAGACTTTCATTTCTAGAAAAGTCTGATCTGGGAGTTAGGAGGCCTCCCAACTGTGCCACAAGGGGCTATGAGACCCTTCTGAGCACTGACATTCTCCCCTAAGAGATGCCAAAGCTGGCATCAACAGAGCTATTCAGAGAAAAGCTATCCTGCCCCAGGCAGGAGAGACAACACAGCAGAAGCCAGGATGAGGGCAAGTTTGGAAGCATTGCAGTGTAGCTGAGCGCACAGCAGGAGAGCTTGGGCAAGGCATTCATTTTTCACTTAAGAATAATAGGAGCCGTGAGGGTTTTAAGCAGTAGAGAGGCCCCATTAGATTTGCAGTGGCGAAAGAAGAGACACAGACTGGAGAAATGACTCTGCAGTTAAGAGCACTGGCTGCTCTTGCAGAGGACCTGGGTTCAGTTCCCAGTGTCCACATGGCAGCCCACAACCATCCATAACTCCAGTTCCAGGGGATCTGACGCCATCTTCCGTGGGTTTCTGTGGGAACCCAGCATGCATCTGGTGAACATATATACACGTGGGCAAAACACATTTAAAAAAAAAATGTCTGGCAGTGGTGGCACACGCCTTTAATCTCAGCACTCGGGAGGCAGAGGCAGGCAGATCTCTGTGAGTTTGAGGCCAGCATCATCTGCAGAGTGTGTTCTAGAACAGCCAGAGCTACACAGGGAAACCCCCATCTCAAAAAGCCCCCCCCCACAAAATTAAGAAGATGAGCCACTTGGAGGGTGGTAGAGGATTGTCAGAGCAGCAGTGGAAGCCAGAGGGTAGTAAGTGATCCAGGTGTGTGAAGATGGTGCATGGACTCGGGCAGAGGCAGTGGATGGAAAGGCCTTGCACCACCTGGAGCACCTTTAATGTCAACGTCATCATGGTTGGCACAGGACGAGACTAGAGGGGAGCTGCTGGGTGTGCCTTGCAGGGCACAAGGGAGGAACCTGGGACCTGCAGTTCTGGGGATGGCCTCTGTTGGAAGGAGGAGGGTATCCTAGGACAACAGGAGCCCTGGGTCCACTCTGATCCTCTACCCTGTCCCCTGCCCCTTCTCAGCCTTCAGGAGTGTCAGCTGGAACCCCGGAGCCTTGCCTGCCTCTGTGCCGCCCTGGAGAAGTGCCCGGGGCCTCTGGAAGTCCGGTAAGTGACAAGACACGGCTCTGAGGGCACGGCGTAGGCTGTGCAGAAACCTGGGAGAGGGCTTGCAGGGGAAATTCGATAAATCTTTCCTGGCCTCCCTCCCACCAGACCCATCAGCCCCCTTCTGGGAGTTGTGAGACCCGCTGGTAGAAGGTTAGCCATCTCCCAGGAGCCCTTGCCTCAAGTACCAGGACACATGGGGCTGGTTCTGTCCCGAGCCCCACACAATCTCACCCTGTCTCTGTGGCTAAGCTCGTCACCTCTGAACCCCTTGTCCTGGACTACCTCACCCACTTCAGAACACCCAGGTCTGTGACCAGAGACCAGTCCCATAATCAGGAGTTAGCTCAGCCATCTGGAAGCTGGCTGACTCTAGTTTTAAGTGCCTGGGCTCCAGCTCTCACTTCTGTGGAATGGACAGTGAACCTATCCTTGGAGTCAGTGTTGTGATTCTCATACAAGCATAACCTTAAACACACACACACACACACACACATACACACACACACACAGAAAAACCCTCCAGGCTGGAGCCCCATCACTAAACGAACCCTTCTTCCCACTGAGGCATGGCGTCATTGGTCACAGCCCTGGCCACTTCTCGTTCATGTGTGCTCCGTTTTTACTTTCTGATTGCACAGTTTTTATCCAAGATACTCAGGACTGGAAGAGTTTTGGATTTGGGGATTTTCCTTCAGATTTTAGAATGTTTGCATATGCAGAATGAGGTACCTTGGAGAAGGAAATCAGGTCTCAACACAAAATTCATTTGTTTTGTGTAAGCTCTGTGCCTATAACCTGGAAGTAATATCCAGTGTCTATAATGGACCCGCACTTGGGGGCTGGGACCCATCAGGACTGGAATTTTCCACTTGCAGCAATGTGATATCAGTGCTCAAACTACTTCAGATTTTGGATTTTCGGATTAGCACCATCCTGCCCAAGGCTGCAGGCCTAGACCAGTGTAGCCTATCGTCTCCCTACATCACACCTGCTTTCCCAGTTTGCAGCAGCCTCATGTCCTGACCTGTAGTTCCATCTCATATCAATTTCAGCCCTTTGGACAAGATAATCCATGTAGACCCCCAGTGTGTGTTTCCTATGCTCTTCTCCATACCAAACACACCCAGAAGGAGGGGTTTGCATTGTTTGACAAGATGGGTTTCTGGCCATGCAAGATCTCCCTGCATCTAATTACTGCTCAGTGACATTGTGGTTTTCCTTGAGGGTCAAATCCTGTGAGTCCAATTTGTTAAAAAACAACATTTTATTGCATTTTATTAATTTATTGTTTGGGGAGGGGAGGGAGTATATGTCCATGCCACAGCATGTGTATGGAGGTCAGAGGAGAAGTTTCAGGAGTCAATTCCCAGGGGTTGAATTAAGGTTGTTGGGCTGATGGAAGGTGCCTTTTCTGAGCTATCTCCCCAACCCAGGAGGATGTCCTGGTGCCTGTGGGATGTCCAGGCACCTGTGGAATGTCCTGGTGCCCGTGGGATGTCCGAGGGCCTGTGGGATGATACCCTGGTGCTTTCAGGATATCCTCAGCTCATTTTTTAAAAGCTTATTTCATTTATTTTGTGTATATATGTGGGTGTGCATGCCATCATGCTTATGTGGAAGTCAGAGCTCACAGTTATCAGTTCTTATCTTCCATCATGTAGATGGCGGAAGCCATCTCACATCTCGCTGGCCCCCCGGTTCATTTTTTAACAAACTCCTTTAGAATAATTTTAGACTCTGTTTCCAAAAAAGTTGCAGAGGGCATGCAGAGGGTCAGTACCTCATGTTGCGTGGTGTGTTTGTCACAGTGAAGAAGCCACCTGTGGCCAGCAGCTTGTTAAAGACACAGAGTGAAGCAATTTCGTTTGGCTCCATGCAACGTTTCCAAGATGCATCTGACTTGACCCAGTCTTAAGAGGGGATGCTCTCAGCACACTGGTCTCATCTCCTGAAGCCCTAGCTGCGGGGCCATGCTGCCCACTTTCCAGAAGGTTCCCCCACCTCATTCACGGCCTTTGCTTCACAGATTGTCCTGCAAGGCCCTGAGTGACGAGAGTCTGAAGACTCTGCTGCAGCACCTGCCCCAGCTGCCCCAGCTCAGCCTGCTGCAGTAAGTCTAGGTGTCCAGTCCACTGCACATCTGGCCATGTCCCCCAGGCTCTGCGTGATGGGTCTACCCTTCTTGTCCCTTCCTCTCCTCTCCTCCCTCCCTCTGACACATTGATTCATCTCGCACATCTGAGACTCAGATTATCCAGCTTCACCCTAATTTTGTCTCCTCTGAATCTCCGTTTTATGTTCTGACAATGGGGTTGGTACCCCGTTCTTGCTCGGGACTGGGACTCAGATATACAGTACGTTCAGGAGCTCATAGGGGATGGGCAGGGTGTGGCCAACAGTCAGTCACGCTTCTGCTGCCTATGAAAAGGTCACCTACCCCTACGAAGGGCCCGAGCAGATGTAGGCCGTGTGTATGTCACGTGCCATGTTTTCAAAGGTCACCCTCTAACTCCGTCAGAGGGGAGGAATTTAAGCAGCATCCGTCAAAGTATTTAAGACTCTGTTTTCTAATTTCAGTGCAGACTGGTTAGAATTTAAAAAGGATTTACTTTAAATATGCTTCTAGCAGAGGGGGTTGGGGAGACACAGCCACCAGCTGAGATGGAAAAATACAACAGGAATTAAATCGTAGCATTAATAACGGCACTAAGAGCACCGAGGCTGAGCTCTGCACACGTCCAAGACTACTTAGATTGTCTCTGGATGCTTGGCTTTCTTCTGATCCTGTGGGTAGTGGGGAGAGGGGCACAGACGGGAGATAGATGGTCAGAGACAGGATGGTCACACAAACCATAGCTCTAAGTCGCACCTCATTGGCCCTGATTCCTCATCCGTCTTCGGGTCCTTGCTTGGCCTTCACTTCGTTTTACTAACTCTCGCTGCTGTTGGCCAGGCGCTGTCTGGGGTGCTATGGACATGGAAGAGAAAAGCAAATGACTAGGTCCTTGCTTTCTTGGTGTTTGCCGTGCAGTACAACGAGCCAAGCAATGAGCACAGTGCTATAGAATGATACAGCCAGGTGGCATCAAGGCAGAACCCAAGGCCTTGGGGAGGCTGAGGCAGGAGGATCTCAAGTTGCCAATAGCAAGGCACTTTTCTCTAGGTGGCTGGAGAGGTGGCACAGATCGTGGTAGGTGTGATCGGAGGAAGCTACAACAGGAAGGACATCAGGGATCTGGCTTTGTGAGCTTGTAAAGGGCAGGGAACTGCATCCCAGGCAGCGGGAACAGCATGTTTGCAGCCTTGAAGCACAACCGGCTTCATGGGTTACAGGAACAGCCAGTGGCTGGCAGGAAGAAGCTGGGACAATGGAGGGAGGCCACCGGGTTTGTCACACCTGGGAGACCGACAAAGGGTTTGAATTTTCACTCCCAGGAATTTGAAAGACAAGTGAATAGTTTGAATTTTCAAAAGCTAAGGTTGGCTGCTGTGTAGGGAAGGAACCAAGGGACAAGAACAGCGAGGACTCTAAGACCAAAGTTTGCAGACGGTGGTAATTTTGCCCCTTGGGGTGTCACTAGGATGTCTGTCTCTCTGGCCTCCCCTTACTTCCTGCTGCTTGGAAAGAATTCAGGTGATCAAGCTGACTAGTGAGACTAGCCCTCTTGGCTGACTCTGGCTTTAATGGAGAGCCTCAAAGAATAATGTGGAAGAGAGAGATCAAGGAAGGTTCTTGATAGCAACCTTAGGATGCTCTCTCTCTCTCTCTCTCTCTCTCTCTCTCACACACACACACACACACACACACAAGAACATACACACACAAGCGCGTGAACACCACATACAGAAATGAATGTAAGGGGCTTGAGGTGGCTCAGCCGCTAAGAGAGATTCCTGCTCTTTCAGAGGACCCAAGTTTGACTCCCAGCACCCACTTAAGATGGCTCTCAACAACTCTAATTCCAGCTCCAGAGGATCCTACGCCTTCTTCTGAACTCTTTGAATACTCTGCCTCCATGCACACAGGTGACATAACTCCATACCGACACCCACACAGACACAAACACACACACACACAGAAACATATAAATAAATAAATAAATCTTTAAGAGAAAGTTTAAGCCATAGCAGCAATCAGAAGCAAGTCAGGCAGGGTGCCTGATGGAGAGGAAGGAATGTCACAATTAGTCCCATTTGCCCCATAAGGAGCCTGAGACTCAGAGGTTAAAAGACTAAGTCAAGGTCACACAGTTAGCAACCAGAACTGGGGCTCAAACCCCCATCCCTCTTTGCCTCCCTTGAGTCTTCTGGTCTTCCTTATTACCTTGCTGAGCTGGCAGCCAAGATAGACCTCTTCCTACCTTTCTAGTCTAGCCGTGTCTAGGTTCAGTGACCCTGCTTGGCCCCGCCCCTTTCCTTCTCAGGCTGAACAACACAGTCCTCTCCCCAAGAAGCCCCTTCCTGCTGGCTGACATCTTCAAGCTGTGCCCACAGGTGCAGAAGGTCAATCTCAAGTGGGTATCATACTGGGATCCCTGGGGCTAGTCTTGGAGGGTAGGGTCTGGTATGAGTGGTCAGAAGCACCCAAGCTAAAGCCGGGATGGGGGGGCACCCTGAGGCCATGGCCAAGAGTGGCTGAGTGTTTGCTGTCACTACAGGTCTCTACGCCATGCTGAAGTGCACTTTGGCTCCAATGAGGAGCAAGAGGGTGTATGCTGTGGGTAAGTCCCCTGAACCATCCTTGACGTCCACGAGATGAGGAAACAGACACATCTGACTCCTGGAACCAGAGCATAGTGCAGGGTACCTGCTGCCAAAGGCCCAGAGAGGGCTGGCCCAGGGGCTAACAGAGAGTCTGTGCCCAAATCGACCAGGGCTGGATCTGCAGAAAGGGCTTCACAACCTTCTCACCAATCCAGCTACCCAGACCCAGTGCCAGCAGAGCCTGGGCCCGGGGCAAGCTGCTTCCCCTTTGACCATTGGCTTCTTCGGATACAGTAGGGGGCTATGGAACTGCAGAACATTGGTAAAGCTTCACAAGCCAGCATGTAAGGCACCAGGCATGCACAGACATGAGGGACCCTGTCCTGAAGACTCTGACAGTATTTAAGGTGACAGAGACTGTCCCACTGAATGCAGAGGCAGCTGAATCACACCAGCTCTCAGAGACCATGGACCCGTCCTTTGGGGCTGTCAGCTTCTTTGGTGTGACATCACAGTCAGTGAATAGCTAGCACTTGCTGGCCACTGAGGTGTGATCATGAAGTGGGAAGACGGGTGCGGGCTCTGAGCTCTGGCTGCTGACTGTTTCGAACCCAGAAGCAGACACGCTCTTTCTGCAAAGCGTTAGATAGCAATAGCTAGGCCACATGTGGTGGCACATGCCTGCAATCCTAGCACTCAGGAGACTTGAGGCAGGGGAGCATGAGTTCAAGGCCAGCCTGAGCTACACAGAGAATCAATGTCTTTTCAAAAAAGAACAGGGTTGTGGTGGTGCATGCCTTCAATCCTAGCACTTGGGAGGCAGAGGCAGGTGATCTTTGTGAGTTTAAGGCCAGCCTGGTCTACAGAGTGAGTTCTAGGACAGTCAGAGTTACAATACAGAAACCCTGTCATGAAAAAAAAGGGGGGAAACCCCCCAAAAAAAGAATTTTAAAAATTAAGCATAGTAACAATGATTTTTTAAAAATTAGCTAGACTTTTTTTTTTTTTTTTTCAGATTGCTGGTTGGCCCTGACCTTGTCATTAAACTATGAGACTTCACTGCAGGTCTTTTAAAACAGGCTGACTGTCACTTTATGTCCCAGCCTTTGCAAAAACAGATGTCAGCCCTACACTCCCTCCTCCAGTCTGAGTTTTCTTATAGGAGAAGGAGGGTCCAGTTACTAAAATGATCTGAACTTGGGTTAGCATCTCCTGACGTTGGCCTGGAGTTTCTGATCTATAGGTTTGGTGGGGAAGGGGGTCCCAGGATTTGCATTCCAAGTTCCCAAGTGATGCTGATATGACTGGTTAGGGACCACACTGAGAAGCGTCCTTTCCAGGGGACCAAAGGGGGCCTGCAGGAAGCAGGAGCAATGGGGGTCTGGTGTTCTCAGTGTCTTCCCTGGAGCTCAGAGGCCACACCTGGGACAAGCTGGGCTAGAGGTGGCCCCTGTATCTGAAGGCTTCATCTCTTTCTTGCTCCCAATCCGACTGTGCAGGTTTCAGAAATGCAGCCTCAGCCAGGAGCATGTGGAGTCACTGTGCTATGCACTGAGCACGTGCAAAGCCCTCAGGCAACTTGAGTAAGTTGGGAGGAGTAGGGGAGGAGGGAGAGGAGGAGAGGGAGGAGAGGGAGACAGAGGTGCACATCTGGATGGGACTTGACAGGCGCAAGGCTGTGACAGTCCTTAGGAGGGAGGCACCCCCATGCTCCCCGCTGCTTCCGCTCTCAGGACTGGCATCAGGGGACAGGTGGTTTTCTGGGTCTCATCTCTGAGTCTCCCCAGACTGTGCTTTTCCTTCTAACCTGCTCTCATGGCTGCCAAGTTAGTTTTGTTCTTTCATCGCTGTGACCGAATACCTAACCGAAGCAACTGAAGGGAGCGGTTTATTTTGGCTTACAGGATTCCTGATTGGTTAGTTTGGTTTGGTTTTTTAAGACAGAGTCCAATGTATCCCAGATTGGTCTCAAAGTTGCTATGTAGCCAAGGATGGTGGTGAACTTTGGGTCCACTTGCCACACCTCCAGGTTAGATTACCAGTCAGGTAGGTATGGTGAGAGGAAGAGGAAAGGGACTCTCCTCAGCTAAGCCTCTACGGAAACGCCATCACACACGTGCACAAGTGACTCCTAGGTTACTCCAAATCCAGTCAGGTTGGCGTCAAATCCTTTTTACTTGAGCTCTTCAGAGAGTGTACCAGGAGTCCCTCAGCCATGTGTCGGCCTGATGCTCCGCAGGCAGATGTTGGAGGGCAGGGTGGGCATCCTCTTGAGCGTCAGTTTGCTTGGCAGGTGGTTAAAAGAGCCAAATGGCTAATCTGAAGAACCTGGGGCCAGCCAGGGAAACTACAGCAGCGAACGCCTACGGAGAGCGTCCACACTGTAAACACTTCGCGTGCTTCCGTTACCCTCTCAGCAAGCCTGGGTTACCGTGAGCGTCCTGTTCACAGATGAGAAAACCAGAGCACAGAGAGTTAAAGGTCCTCCCAGCATCCCACAGTTAGTCCCACGCTTACAGTTGATAGTCCAGCCCAGAACCACTGGGAAATAAAGGAGTCTTCTAAAAATAAATACATAGTTTCGATTTCTGTTGTGGCCAGATATATAACCTCAGCGCGTCAGAGCTGAGGCAGGAGGATTTCACATTCCAAGCCAAGCTTGGGATCCGTAGCAAGTTCAAGGCATCACACATGTAACGGATTTAGCGGCTACGTTGCTAAGGAGGAGAGGAGGAGAAGCATGGCTGGCGGGAAGCGTGTGTTTCAAGAAAGACCAATGTTTCCTGGAAGAGGGAAACTTGTCTTGCTTTAAAGGTCATTTAGGAACCGAAGGTGTAACTCCGTGGTAGAGCACTTGCCTAATGTGTTCAAAGCCCTGGATTCAAACGCCAGTACCACAGAAATCTAATGCAGGTCATTTTATCCATTGGCTTTGTGAGACAAAGCAATTTTTAAAAATCCATCAGTTCTCCCCCTGGGTCTGCGGGCACGGGTGTGTGTATGCACACACTCTCATGCACACGCAGGCGCACAAGCACACCATACACACATGGATACCCACAGAGACCTGAAGAAAGGGGTGCTGGATCTCCTGGCGCCGGAGTTTGGGATGGTTGAGCCATCCTGTGTGTGGTCTAGGAATGGAACTCTGGTCCTCTGCAAATGCAACAGGCACTCTTACCTGCTGGACCATCTCTCTAGCCCCTACAAAGCAGTTAAAAAAAAAACTCCAGAAAATTCCAAATAAGCAAGTGTTATAGATACAGGGCTGGAGTTAAGAGTACTTACTGCTCTTGCAGAGAACCCAGATTCTATAACCAACATCCGCGTGGCAGCCGTCACTTGTAGAGGAACACTTGTAAGAAGTCTTTGTTATTTTGGTTTCTTTCAAAACACGAAAGGGCCTTTAGATTAAGTTTGCGTGCCCACCCCAGCTGTGGTAGAGTTGTTTACGAGTTGGGTTTGGAATGCTTGATGCAGGTGGCTGTGATTTGGTTGGGTGCAGGCGTTCTGGCACCTGTAGCTTGTTTTTGGGATTGGGTACTGAATAGGTATATGGGAACTTTTGGCTTAGGGTATAAAATGCCTGAAGCCCCGAGAGAGGGGGTGGATGTTGTTTGGTGGTTGGTTGGTTGGTTGGATTGCCGACGTTAATTAGTGTGATAATTCCTAAAAGAACAAAGGTTGGAGAGATTCAGTTTATAGACCATGAGCTGAGACGCTAGTCTGACTCACTGTCAAGCTCAGGACAGCCTAAAAGAGGCTGTGACGATTTCTACCTTTCTCTCTTCCTATGTCAAGGTCGCTTGTAAAAGCCGTGACGATTTCTTTCTATCTTTCCTTTCTTCTTCCCTAGAGGGTAAAAGATGGTAGCGTGCTACTATAGTCAGTTGTCGGAAACTCTAGTTTCAGGGAATCTGATCCCTCTGTAGACACCCAGCACGCATGTAGCAAACAGCCATCCACATAAAAATAAAAATAAGAGACTGGGAAGATGACTCAGCAGTTAAGAGCACTGATTGTTCTTCCAGAAGACCCAGGTTCAAATCCCAGCACCCACATGGCAGCTCACAACTGTAACTCCAGTTCCATGGAATCTGACACCCTCACACCAATGCACATATAATTAAAAAATTAAATTAAAAATAAAAATAAAACATGACCATGGTCATGTTTCTGAAGTCGTGACTGAGGCCAGGGGTGCTATCCGGAGAGGGAGTAGGGCTGGTACTCAGGTATAGTTCCTGACAGTCTCTGATGTCGGTTTCCTAAATCACAGGAGAAGATCTGATAGGTAACTGCATCCTCCAAACATGTCTCTCTTTCTTGGGTCATTCTTGTTGGGAAGCTGTGGGCTCTAGCTGGCATCCACCATGGGCAGGGGAAAGCTCATTAGTTTTTCTCTAACTCCTACAAGCCTGCTAGAGGAGCCTGAGCCCTGTGAATGCCACAGGTAATGGAGCAGCTGATGAGGGCCAGCTGACTGTGGTGCTGATGAGGGGACCAGTGGGGACTGCCCAGCTGTTGGCGATGCTCGCAGTGGTGAAACACTGGCAAGGTGGTGATGGGCATAGTGTCTCAGATTGGTGCTGCTGCTTCTGGTGATGGGGCTGTGGATGCCATGGTGATGACAAGTAGCAATGGCCATCAGTCTAGTGGCTGTTGGGACCATGAGGAGCAGAAAGAGCTAGAGCTTGGACCACCAACCCTGTTCCTTCCTTCCTGCAGCCTCACAGCCAACCTGCTGGATGACAGCGGGCTCAGGTGCCTTCTGGAATGCCTGCCATGGCTGTCCATCTCTGGGTGGCTTGAGTAAGTGAGACAGCAGGGGAATCCTACCTTCAACAAGAGCAGAAGTGGGTCTCTTTAGGGAACATCTCAAGGAGCCCGGGCCAGTGATGGGAAGGGGTGGCTTTTACCTGGACCTGTCTCTGACAACCTCCTCCCTCATCCCCACCATGGGCAGATCCAATGTCAGACATTCAAGAAAAGTTAGGGCTTGTGGTAGAGTAGACCTGCCTCTCCGTCCTGTCCCCCGCACTAAGCTAACTCGAGACAGGGAGCAACATTCCATTCCTACCAAGTGATGTGGGGTTGTAGCAGCCAGCTGCACTCCTGAAACCCCTCTATGCTTCTACGGGACACAAGTTTAGAAAGCACCTGCGTCAAGGAAGGGTTCTCGGGAAATCACCCATCTCCCCACACAGCCTGTGGCTAAAAAACAGAACTTGGTACTCTGGGAGTCCCTGACCCAGCCAGGGCTGGAGTGGCCTGATCTGGCTCCTCAATGTCCTACCCCAGCCACAAGCACTACAGGCTCAGTGAGGGTAGCTCTTGAGGACTCAGGAGGGCCAGGTGCCTTTCCTGTGTAGGGTAGTGTCCCTTCTGGAACTCTCTCTCTCTCTCTCTGGGCTTCAATGTCAACATCTGGAGAATGGGTGCTTGAACACTGAGATGGGAGGGGAAGGCAAGGGGCAGGGACCCTGCTGAGCCTCACTTCTCTCCTAGCCTCAGTCACAACAGCATCTCTCAGGAAGGGGTCCTGTACCTGCTGGAGACCCTGCCTTCCTGTGCTCGTGTCCGCGAGGTCTCTGTGAGGTAAGCTGTCCCCACCGATGGATGGTGGGGCACGAGACCCCCACAGCACAGCTTTACATTGTGCGATTTTGAGTCTATCACTGACGGGTGCCATCAGGGTGGAGAGAGACATGTGCAGAACCCATTCCTCACAGAATGAGCGTGACAAAGACCTGCCCTCTCCCTGTGGCGTCAGCCCTGTCTCTTCTGATCAAGCTAGCCCAGAGCGCTAGCTTGATGCCCCCCTGCCCTCTTTTCTCGCAGCCTGGGCGCTGAACAGAACTGCCGGATACGCTTCTCTACAGAGGAAGAAGCCGGGCTGACACTGAGGTAATCCTGCGTGGGGTGTTAGTCAGGAAAAAAAGCATGGATTCTGATCTGTGAGGAATCCATGGCTTCCTCACTGAGTTCTCTCTTCAGATGGCCTGCTCTGACTTACAACCCAGGTTTGGTCCCCAGAGGAACACTGACGTCCTCATTCCATCCCCTGACCACACAAGCTATGTTATAACATACACAATACACGCAGCACACATGTACTGTACACACGAAATGCACATACCTACACATACTATCCCACATATCACACATAGAATTACACACAAAATATACACTATATGCCTGTACACTCTCACATACATACTCATATAGCACACAGATGTGCACACACTCACACACAGGCACAGGTACACACTCGAATACACACACATACACACACAGGCACACACACACATACACAGGCACACACACACATACATACACACACACACACACACAGACACACACATGCACACACACAGGCACACACACACACAGGCACACACACACATATACAGGCACACACACATATGCACACACACATACACACACATATACACGCACATAAACACATACACAGGCACACACACACACATACATAAACACACACATATATATACACAGATAAACACATACACAGGCACACACACACACATATACACACATATACACACACACACACATACTACACACACACACACATACACACACATATACACACACATAAACACATACACAGTCGTACACACACACATACACACACACACATACATACACACGCACACAGGCACACACACACACATACATAGGTACACACACACACACACATACACACATACACAGGCACACATACACACACACATACACACACATATACACACACATAAACACATACACAGGTTCGCACACACACACATACACACACATACATACACACACACAGGCACACACACACATACATAGGTACACACACACACACACACACACACACACACACGAATGCACACCTTTGCTCTCCAGCCACTAGCACACCCAGCCTGATGAGACCTTCCTGTGCTGCTCACGCTGGCCCCTGAGTCTGGCATTCTGGTCTCCTGCCCTTTCTCAGAGAAAATTCTCTCAACTCTTCAAGGCCTGCTTTTGTGGCAGCCCCTCCTGGAGGCCCGTGAAGCACCAGTGGCCCTGGCATCAGAGTGAACCTCTGGGGTCCTGCAGCCTCTTTTCAGGGACAACGACCTAGCTTACCTGTGTCTGTGGAGGGCAGGGCCGCAGCCAATGCCCAGGCTCACCCTCCACACAAGGAGCCTGAGCTACTGCATTAGTCACAGAGTCAGGCTGACCCTGCCAAAGCCAGCTTTTCCTCCCCAGAAATAACCCAGCAGCTGTGTGCTGGGTCAATTAATGGCTGCCTGTAAATGTACCATGAGGACCAAACAAGATGCACAGCATGCAGGCGCCCTGCCAGGAGGCTGGCACTGTGCCCGTGAAGTCAAACTCCATAAGCGACTGACTCCCAACACAGAGACAGCAAGCTCCTATGGCAGTAGCCAGCCCCTGTCAGTGTGTGTAGGCCCCAACCTAGGCCTGTGTCCTCTTGGGAGACTGGGAGGAGAGTCTAGCAGCCCAAGCTTCCTCAGATTCTACCCCACCTTTTGCCCTCAGGCTGTGTGGGTGCAGCTTCAGCCCAGAACAAGTATCCAGACTGGCCTCCAGCCTGAGCCAGGTCCAACAGCTGACAGAGCTCTGGTGAGTGACCAGCCCAGCCCATGGGGTCACCGATAGGTGGGACACCCTGCCTGCCTGTGCCATACCAAAAACTGATCTCTGTCCCCAGCCTGACTAGGTGCCACTTGGACCTGCCACAGCTGACCAGTCTCCTGAGCCTGGTGACTCGGCCAGCAGGGTTGCTGGGCCTCAGGTACCCTTCTGCACTTGGGAGGGGCATGGGGAAGCTGAGGAGGATGCTCCCCCAGTCACAGCCTGACCATTCCCTGTACCTCAGACCCCACCCCAGGGCCATCTCAGGCACCCAGGGAAACTGCCTCTGAGGAGAGGGAGGTTTAAAGAAATAAATGATGTTTTGTGTATAGCCCGGTTGGTAGAGCACTTGTCTAGGGTATATGAAACCCTGGGTTTCATCCCTGACCCCACAAAGGAAGTGATCATTAAAATCAATTAAAAATAGTCAAAGAAAGCCCTGAAGGATACCTAATGGATGATAAAAATAACACAAAATAAATACACTTATATGCTCACCATCATGTAAAAGCATTCAGAAGAAGAGTACGCTAAAAAGGAGAGAGAATCGTCTTTAAAAGCCCACATTCCATTTCCTGCAATTTGGTAATTGCTCGTTTTCTTCCATATTCGCTTCACATTTGTTTGGCTAAAGTATTTTAAAGTAAAACACAGACCTCATAAAAACATCACCTCTGGGTTTCTCACTGTGAGTCTCTTTAACAGTAAGGATCAGGGGCTGGGAGGTGACACAGTCTGTAAAATGCCTGCCTTGCCACACAAAGACCTGAGTTCCAGCCCCAGAACTGAAACCTCAGGAAAAAAAAGAGGGGTGTGATCCCAGCATTGAAGAGATAGAAATGGGAGGGTCCCTAGGGTCCCCCTAGCCCGCTGGCCCAGCCTACTTGGCAAGCTCCAGGCCAGTGAGATTGTGTGAAAACAGGATGGATAGGCCCGAGGAACAACAATGGAGCTTGTCCTCTGGCCTCCAAATGCAGGTATGCACACATGCACACACACACACACACACACACACACACACGCACACACACACAGGGGCACACACTGGGACATGAACACATGTGCAGTAGTCATTACTTTTCTGTTGCTCTGATCAAACAACACGACCAAAGGCACCTTAAGAAAGAGTTTATTTTAGCTTACAGTTCCAGAGGGATGAGTCCGTCATTGCGGGCCACATGGCAGCAAGCTGCAGACATGGCAGCTCCAGGAAGCTAAGATAGCACATCTTTAACTACTAGCACAAAGCAGAGGAGGAAACCTGGAAGGGGTGGTGGCTGTGGTGCTGGTGGTGGTGGTGGTGGAATGGACTCTCAAAGCCCAGCCCCCCCAATGATGTACTTCCTCCAACAAGGCCACACCTCCAAAACCTTTCCAAACAGGGACAGCTAGGGACCAGGTGTTCAAATGCTTTAGCCTATGGGGGACATTTCTCATG
The DNA here is from genome assembly GCA_026225945.1 of Cricetomys ansorgei. Lineage (NCBI taxonomy): Eukaryota > Metazoa > Chordata > Mammalia > Rodentia > Nesomyidae > Cricetomys > Cricetomys ansorgei. The sequence continues at coordinate 24,527,154 of JAMJFZ010003163.1, forward strand.
TAATCCACCACAACACAGGAACAAAAACACACATATACAAATCAATAAATAAGGATTGTAGCTTAGTCGGGACCCCCTAAGGAATCTACTGGCAATCCTTGGAGCCATGCATTATCTGGTTTAACATGAAATTCTCACATGATCCTTAAGCAGAAGAGCTGGCTGTGGGTCCAGGTCCACACAGGCTCCTGGGCAGTCCTGGGCAGTGGCTCTGGGCTTCAACTGCTCATCACAGCACAGCTGTGCCTGTTCACTTCCTTATGTGCCCTGGAGCTAACCACTGGCTTTCCTAAAGTGATAGTCGGGTCAAAAGGCTCCATGAGATGAGCTAAGAGATTTGTACCCCAAAACCTGGCTTCACGGGCAGTACTACACAACCCTGCCTATAGCTCCAAGCAAGACACACAAAAGCTGATTGTTCTCATTTTTTTAAGATTTAGGAAATCACATTTCTTAAAATTATAGTCAAATCAGCCACCAATACTGTCATGAGCCTGTAAGTCCTGCACTCAGGAAGGAGAGGATCAGGAGATCATGGATAACCTTGGCTATCTTGAAAATTTGAAGCCAGCCTGGTCTGCCTGAGGCCCTGACTCAAGAAAAAAAAGAAAAAAGCAAAATAATGAAAAAAAATTAAGTGGGAAAAATTTTAACCATCATAACACAGTTAAGTGTATAGCTCAGTTATACAAGAGACTTTCACCCTGCCGTGCAACCAATCTTCATCCGGCAAAACTGAAGTTCTATCTCCAATAAGTAGCGCCTCGTGTTCCACTTACCCCAGCCTCTGGCATGAACTTCTCTGTGAACTGGACTCCGCCAGTTACTTCCTGTCAGTAGAATCATGCTGCATTTGTCTCCTTGTTTCTGGCGTATTTCACATAGCAGGTCTTCAAGGTTCTCCCACGGTGTTGCAGCTGTGAGCGCTTCCTTTTGAGGCTGAATAGTAGCCCAGCACATGGACATACCACCCGCTGACGAACACCTGGGGGGGTGCTTTCACCTTTCAGCCATGTGCTGTGAAGGTGGGCACGGAGATATGACTTTGTGTTCCTGTGTAATTCTTTCCTTGACTGCCCAAATAACACCTGAAAATAATAAAACTTTCCAAGCCCAAAAGCAACATTTTAAAAATTGGCAGAAAACCCAAACATAAAGGAAAACAATGTTTAAAAAAACATGCAGCTGAACCTGTGAAACAGGAATGTTTTAAAATAACTCTTTTCCCACTACTAAATTCATTTGTGCATTTTGTACAAAGTTTAGAAAGTGAGCTAGCTGGGTGATGGTGGTGCACACCTTTAATCCCAGCACTCAGAAGGCAGATGCAAGTGGATCTCTGAGTTCAAGGCCAGCCTGGTCTACAGAGGGAGTTCCAGGACAGCCAGGGTTAAACAAAGAAACATTGTCTCAAAACAAACAAACAAACAAACAAACAAACAACAAAGTTGAGAAAATGTAGAAAACCAAAATCAAAATGAAAATGAAAATTCTACCTTCTAACCAATGCCAAGGATAGTCCGTCCATTTTCCTTGAATTTAATGATGTCTTTCTCTTTCTATGCATTTTCCTTCTTTTAAATATAAGATCGGAGTTACACTTTAGGTATTGTTTGATTTTCTTACCTTTACCACGTAACAACTTGTGTTAAATCTGAAAAATATTATTTCAAACACTATTCGTGGGCTGGGGAGATGGCTGAGAGGGTGAAGCACACGGCTTGCCAACACATTGGCCGGAGTTCAGATCTCCGGAACTGTGTAAAACTGATTGTCTGTAATGCTCACGTTCCCGTGGGAAGATGGGGGTAGGAAGAGTAGCATCCCCAAACACTCTCTGCCCAGCTAGCCTGCATACAGAGTAGAGAAGGACCAAGAGACCCTGCATCAAGCAATGTGAAGGCTCTCTGCTGACCTCCATGCATCCCCATATGTACTGTGGCATGCTCACGACCCAGGAACATACACATACTCACAAGCACACACACAGATATTCTTGGGCCAGGCCAAGGGGCGAGTACCTAGAATTCTAGCATTTGGGAAGCTGACACAGGAAGATTGCCTCAAGTCTGAGTCCAACCTGGTTTGCATAGCAAGACCGTGTCTTAAAAGAAAAAAAAAAATTCTTGGTTCAGATGGTTGGTTGCTAAAATAATTGTTGGGATAGGGATGATATTAATTTCCCTTTAACACAAATGACATCCACAGAGTAGTGCAGCAGAAGCATGTAGGGCCCATAACACGTAGGACTAAGTATGTAATTGTATTTTGTTTTATTAGCATATATTAATTATGACACGTTCACAAATGTGTGCAATACTTTTATTGTATTCACAACCCATCGTCTGTATTTTTTGCTTTTTGAGACAGGAGTTCATGTATTCCAGGATAACCTTGAACTCCTGACGCTCCTGCCTCTACATCCTGAGGGGTGAGATTACGGGTTTGCACCACCGTGCCTGGCTTTTTGTGGTGCCAGGGATGGAACCCAAGGCCTCGTGCACTCTAAGCCGACACTCTACCAACTGAGGACACCCTCAGCCTTGACTTTATAATTTAAAAATCACCCGACGCACGTGCGCGCGCGCGCGTGCACACGTACAATCCTCCAGGCTCCTCCCGGCACTACCCCCACACCCCCATGCTAGCTTGATGCCCACCCCCAGGGGTCCTTGTCTCTGTCCCTTCCCTGACAGGTTGGAAGAGCCCTGGGTTAGCCAAGTCAGCTTACCAGCTCTGTTGGAAGTCTGTGGCCTGGCCTCAGGATGTCTCACTGAGTTAAGGTGAGTCCAGGGAAGAGCCCTTGGGAATTCGCCTTTCTGTGAGCGTCGCAACCTTCCCTTACCCTCACTCATCCAGACATTAGTGTCTTGTCCTGTGGATGAACAGTTTGCCACTGGCAAGCTCTCTGTGCTCCCAAGATGGCAGAGACCCCCTGGGCATGCCTGAGGAGCTATCCACATCTGGAGAGTATTGTGCAGTAGGGAGGTCCCAGTGTTGAAGAAAGGTAACTTTGGGTTCAAGGTCCAGGCAGGCATGGGTGGGGGTCCAAGAAGTGGCCCTTGGGTGCAGTAACATGCCCTATGGATAGCAATGATGGCAGGGTTGGGAACAAGGCTTTGGTTGGTAATGTGTGATGACAGGTTTCACCATGGTGATGGCTCCCATTTTCGAAGTGTCCTTGCCTTTGTTTGAGACCGGAGTATCCATTGTGCCGTGATCACACCAGACAGCAGGCTGACACAGGCCTATTCAGCCTGCCAGGACAAGCTGCCATGTGCCTCACCCCTGCCTCTTCTCTCCCTCAGCATCTCTGCGACCCAGCAGCAGCTGTGGCTCCGGCTGGAATTTCCTCACCAAGAAGACAATTCCGAGGCCATGGCCCTCAGGTGGGACCCGGCGTCGGGACCTCAGAGGGCGTGGCTGGTGGCTAGGAGCAGAAGGTGGCACTGCTTGGGACCAGTCTTTCTCAGGCCCCTGCTGGGCACCCTTTGATGTCTGGTCTTTCCACAACCTGTGACGTCTGCTCCTCCACTCTCCATCCGCACTGCAGCCCAACAGCGCCCCCTCTCCCGTCTCCACCAACTTTCAATCCCTCAAATTCCACTTTGCCCTCATTGGTCTCAGACCCTTAACACAGGCTCTTCTTTCTGCCCAAAATGTCTTTTCCTTGCGTATTTTCTTCCTCTCCTATCTGGTTATATTTTTTCATACTTTTCAAGTCTCAGCTCAAATGCCCCGTCTCAACTGGGACCCCGAGACTTAGCCAAGTCCTCCCGCGTTCTTCTCTCATAGTCGCCTGGATTTGTGACATCTCAATCCAAATGTTGCCTTTTTGGAAATTGAAATGTCAGCTCTTTTGAGCGGACCCGTTGCCTGCATGCATACATTCTGGGGGAATAGAGCATGCCTGGACCCCTACTTACAGCTTGTCTGCGTGCCCGCCCTCATGCAGTCAATGATCTGCCCAGGGATGCCAGCTGCCCACCTGGGCCATCCCTCCCTCCCAGCCGTGCTTGGAGTGGGTAGTAAACTCAGACTTTCTTTAACCAGCGTGTATTCGCCTCACACCGTGAACGTGAAGGTAGGGACAGGTCCCCGTCGTAGACCAGGTGCTCAGAAACTGCAGCTGCCTCTTCTGCTTCCAGGTTGGCTCACTGTGACCTGGGGACCCACCATGGCCTTCTTCCAAGACAGTGGACGGAGACATGTGCCAGGCTGCAGCAACTCAGGTTGGCGCTGCCGATGCCAGGGGTGGCTTCAAGTGCCCTGTTTACCCCAGTGTCTTCTCAGGCCCACACTCTTCCCAGGAGTGGGACTCATACTTGGGCCAAGGGTCAGCCTCAGGGATGGATTTCCAGGGCAGATTAGAGGGCCCTTCTCTCATGGTGACTCCCAAGGTATATCCAGCCTGCAGTCTGCTGGAATATTCTTGGCCCTTTTCAGCCTGTCGCAGGTTAACTTCAGTGACGATGACGACAACTCCAGGTCCAGGCAGCTGCAGAACCTCCTGCAGTCTAGCTGCGAGCTGAAGGGCTTCCGGTACGTGGACTTGTACTTTCATCAAAGCCCCCTTGCCTGCCCACCCGTCCTGATCCCTAGCTCTGGGCCCGGGGGGTGCTGGTTCCACCCTGTCTCGGGTCCCGGGGTCCTGGAGGTGATGCTAGGCTACAGAGCCCTGAACATGACCTCAGGGGCACAGCCATGCAGCTAGAAGGGTATTCCTGTCTCCACGCTCTATTTTGTTTTGTTTTCTTCTGGAATAATTGCAAATAAAAGGTTGCAAAGCCCTTGGAGGGCTGAGGCGGGAACATCAGGAGTTTGAGACCAGCTTTGATGCAGGAGGAGCTCGAGGCCAGCCTGGAAATCTTGTCTCAAAAAAAAAAAAAAAAAAGTTGTGAGATTGGGAATTTATCCCAAATATCTCTGTTGTTACTTTCACATTCTTCACGCCTCTTCCCCGCCCTCCGCGCCTCCTTTTATGAGCCCTACCCCCCTCTTTTTCTTTATTAACCATTAGAGGTGGTTCAGTGAATCTCCCAAGAATGCGTTATTTTCCATAATTTGGTGAAAGTATGAATTTCACTAGAAATTCATTTAATTTAATTTAATTAGTAACTAAAATTTATTATTATATACATATAAGAACAATATATCACGATTAACTAAAAAATTAACTAAATTTAACACTGAATGCTGGTTACTAACTTCTTTTCTTTTTTCTTAAAAATTAAAAAAAATTAGTTTGTGTAGTGGGGAGAGATGGTGTTCAGAGGTCAGAGGTCAACTTTGCATAGTTACTTCTCTTCTCCCAAAGCTGGTTGCCAGCCTCATACAGAAGGCACCGGCACCTTTACCTGCTGAACGATCTTAGCCACGCTTGTCCTCAAACTGTGTAGAGCTGGAGGTGTCCTTGAACTCCTGACTGTCTTGCTCTGCCTCCTGAGTGTCAGAATGACAGGCAGTAACTAACCATCACCCTAACGTTTCTGTGATACTAGAGATTGGACCCAAGACCTTGTGCATGCTAGGCAAACCCTCTACCCATTGAGCCATCTCCCAGCCTAACATTATGTTCTGAGTTATAACTTACACTTCAAACTTCTAATCGCCCCATCAGTACTGTTTATTGCTTATTTTTGTGGCTTTTCCCTGTATGTTCTGGACCCAATGCAGGATGAAAAGCTGCGTTCAGTGTCAATTGTCTCTCTTGGCAGTATCTTTGACCTGGAGCATCCCAGCACCTCCTGTGTCTTTCTAAACTAGCAGTTCTCAATCTGTGGGTCGCAACCCCTTTGGGGTCAAATGACCCTTTCACAAGGGTCATCTTAAGACCAGCTGCATAACAGATATTTACATTAAGATTCATAACAGTAGCAAAATTATAGTTATGAAGTAGCATCAAAAATCACTTTGTGATTGGGGGGGTCACCGCAACATGAGGAACTGTATTCAAGGGTCACAACATTAGGAAGGCTGAGAACCACGGCTCTAGACACTTTCTCTGACACCTACAGGCAGGAATCTCCTTAAGCTTGTGTCTGCTTAGTTTTAGAGTCTGCATTTGTAACAGGAAATCAGCCAGGTTGTTCTGTATTCCTCTCTACCTTTTATCAGCGACATTCAATGTGCATGTTCCTTGGCTGCAGATGCTAAATGTGTCACCTAGAAAGGGTGGCGTCTGCCAAGGTTTTTCACTTGCAAAATTGCTGTTTCTCTTTGGGATTGACACATGGCTCGTAGGGAGATCACGTCTGACTGTCAACGCCCAGTTCTTCAGACTTTCGTCCACAGATTTTAGCATCCATTGGTGAATTTTGCATGAGTTAATTATTGAATGAAAAAAGAAATAAAAAGGAAAAGAATATGACTGCTCATAGGTATGGTGGAGAAAGTTTGTTGTAGTGAAGAGGGTGAGCATACTTGGAGGCAGAGACGTCTGGAGGAGTCCAGGGTAGTCTTGACCAGAATGAGCTGCTGTGTGAGGAGAGGGGGAGGGGAGAGAAGAAAGAGGGGAACCTGAAGACCAAGTGGCCAGGAGACCAGCAGAGGCCGAGAGGGACAGAGAGAACGAGAGAGAGAGAGAGAGAGAGAGAGAGAGAACCAAAATGTCTGAATTATATTGGGAAGGGTAGCCCAGCCCCTGGGCTGGAGAGTTCAGGGTTAGGGGGTGCAGTTTGCAAGCCAGGAGGACCCTGTAACAGGTAGGGGTGGAGGGAAAACTGGGTCACCAGGTTCACTCTGATACATCACATAGGTATCTCAGCCAGAAGTTTGTGAGTTTGAGATTTAACAGTTATCAGAATGAAGACTGCTATGGATTTGGTTTGGTTGGGTTTGGCTTGATTTTGAGACAGAGTCTCAGGATGTAACCCAGCCTCGCCTCAAATTCTCCACCCTCCTGTCCTAACCTCTGATTGCTGGGATCACATGAATGAGCCACCACGCCCAACTCAAATGGAGTTTTCTGACTTTCAGTGCAACTGATATGAGAAGAAACTCTTGGGCTGGTGAGATGGCTCAGTGAGTAAAGGCACTTGCCACCAGAACTGAGGACCCAAGTTCAATCCCCAGGAGCCACATGGAGGAAGGCGAGAACTACCAAAAGTTGTCCTCTGACCTCCATAGACACATACCATAGCATGTGTGTGCACACACACGGACACACCCACACACTAAATAAATAAATAAATCATGTTTTTTTTAATAGCAGAGAGACTTGGTATTCCTCCCTTGGATCCTCTGCTCTCAGGAGCTTTCCTTACTTTCCCTTAATAAAATTTTATAAATAAATAAATAAATAGAATAAAATGAAAAAAATTTTAAGTGGAGGAAACTTTTTAAAAAGAATAAAAAAAAAAAACCTCATGAACTTGGGCTGGGTATTGTGGCCCACGCCTTTAATCCCAGCACTCCGGAGGCAGATGCAGGCCGATCTTTGTGGGTTTGAGGCTAGCCTGGTCTACATAGTGAGTTCAGGACAGCCAGGGCTACATTGAGAGACCCTGTCTCAAAATCAAACAAACAAACAAACAAACAAAACCTCTTTGGAGCAATCAGACTTTGACCCCAGAGCCGTAGAAACAGCTGGACGTTCCTGAGGCTGAGGAGGGCTTAAGGAAGGCCCTGGCCAGATATATCCTGACGTAGCTAGTCCAGGTCGAAGAGGCTTATAGAGGACAGAAGTCGGAAGTTTCCCATCCACTGTCCCCAAGAGCCACTCCCCGCCGCTGCCTTTAGCTTCAGACCTCCTGAGACCCTGGCTTCTCCTGACCTGCTCCCCTTTGGTCCCCAACAGGCTGACCTTCAGCTGCCTGAGTACAGTGAGCCTCGCCCACCTGGCATCTGGTCTAGGACACTGCCACCATCTGGAAGAGCTGAAGTGAGCTGGGGTGTCTGGCCAAGGACTGAGGGGTTGGCTGCCTCTGGTAGGGTGATGTAGGCACCCCCATCTGTCCCCCACCTGTCTCTGTTCTCCCCGCCCAAGCCTAGACTTTACCCTTGACCGAGGCATGTCTCTGGCTAGATTTTTCATCTTCCCTGGGGTGGGGCTGCACATCTGTCAAATAGGACTTGCATGTGACTGTCTCAGCTGACAATGGGTGCCAGAGTACAGAGAGCTCAGAGGGACAAGAGAACCATTGTTTGTTAAATGTCCCTCATCCTCTCTGCAGCTGCCACCTGGCATTCTTCTTACCTTATCCAGCTGTGACTGCTGCCCCTCCTGCAGGGACCATAGAACTTAGCCCTTGGGCCCAAGAATGCAAGGGGGTGCCCGTGTATGTGTGTGGATGGGGGACAGAAAGCCTAGCCTAGTATCTACAACCCTAATCAGCCATCCCAGGAGCGAGGGACAGGTGGGACAGTGTCTCTCCAGGGCACTTGTGTGAACGGAGCCTTCTGGTGGTTCCTATAGCTTCTCTAACAACCAGCTCAGTAGCGAGGACCCAGAGCTATTGATGGGAGCCCTTCGGAGGACCCCCAGGCTAAAGAGGCTGGAGTGAGTGAGGGGAAGCTAATGGGGAGGAGGGTCATGGGGAGGGATGGAGTGGGGCTCATGGGGAGGGGAGGGAGTGGGGTTCATGAAGAGGGGAGGGAGTGAGGCTCATGGGGAGGGGAGGGGTGGGGCTCATGGGGAGAGGAAGGAGTGGGGCTTGTATGGAGGGGTATATGGAACATGTCCAGGAGCCATTGCATCCCCTCCCACCCCACCCCACCCCACACCAGTCTGAGTGTACCTTTGAGTCTCTGGATGACTTCTTCCTGACTTTCCCTTCCCTGCCTAGCTCTGAATGTCATCAAGATGCTTGGCCTCTGCAAACATAATCCCCAACTCAGAGGACCCAAGGCAGGAGTTGGTTGGCTTGTTTGTTTTTTTATTTTTGGAAAACCACAAGGCATGGCTGGATCCAGCGGTCAGTTCCTAGTCTATGTTCTCCCACCCAGTACCCTCTGCAGCATGGAGGCATACTGAGTGAGCTCAGGTCATGTGCCCGCCTCTGAGACCTACTTTGTCCTCTGAATTTAGAAGGAGATGTTTTAGGTGCTGTTACAAAAGAGAGGACACAAACTCTGGGCAGAACCCCCTCCTGTGTCCCTGGCTTCAGTACAGGTCCTTCCTTCCTTCCTCCCTTCCTTCCTTCCTCCCTTCCTTCCTTCCTTCCTTCCTTCCTTCCTTCCTTCCTTTCTTCTTTCCAACATTGTGTGTGTGTGTGTGTGTGTGTGTGTGTGTACTGTGCATATCACTCAATATGCCTCCAACTGAGCAAGGCAGAAATGTGCTCCCTTTCCGCTAAGTAAGAGCCCAGAACACTGCGGAGGGTGCTGGGTAGGAAAACGTAGACCAGGAACTGGCCCCTGGATCCAGCCGTGCCTGGGTAGGTGTCTTGCAGAGCGTGCTGGCATGCCATGGTGCACACGCAGAGGTCGGAGGACAACTTTGGAAAGAGCTTCTTTCCTTCCACCAGATGGGATTCAGGGACCAAATTCAGGGCCTCAGGCTTGGCCGCAAGCGCCTTTACCTACTGAGCCACTGTGCCAGGCGCAATCGTTTCTTAGTAACTCTCCACTTTTACTCTCCCTAGTAATTTGCAAACATCAAAGTCATAGAGATGCCAGAAACAGCCCAATTAAAAAAAAATAGTCCCCATCCCACATAGACCCATATCTTGTGAGCACCATATTTAACCTCATTTGCCGCTTTAAATCTGATTTTCCTGATGACCCAAAATACACCCTGGTTATAAAAAGCTCCATAATTTCAAAAATATTTAACAAAGAGGGTGGAATCCCCTGGAGATGATGCTTCTTCAGAAAAACTTCCCGAACAGTCTGAACTGCTTTCCAGATTTTTCTCCACATATGGGCTGCTCACAGTTGAACTACAGCCCTCTCTCTGCCTTTCAGCCTGTCCCTCCCAGCTCATCTGGGGGAGAACAGTAGGACAGAAGACATTAGGAAACCTGAGACCATACAAGGCCCGCCTGCCTTTCCATGGAGCTAGTGCTTGGGTTTTCCCCAGGTGCTCACTGCTTGCTCAGCCTTCTGGGAATCTTCCTGAGCTCTATCTGAGGGGTTAAGACCCAATAAGGCCATTCATTGGCTCAGTCCTCTGTGTGGCCAGGAAACCTTGGCTAGGGGTTGGTGGCTCTGCAGGATGGATCACCCTGCCCGTCACCCTCCGTCTTGAGACCCAGACACTCAGGCTTCTCCTTACTCCTTCCTTCCTCTTTGTCTGAAGGAGATGATGGGTCCTCAATGTACAGAAGCCAGATCATGTCTTCTGCCACTCGCAGCTGTCCTTTCCCCGGTCTCAAGTTAAGGGAGTAGACCCTGCTTGGAGCCACACCAGACAGGATCTTGATAGGCTGTTGTTGGCTTCTTCACTGGCAGAAGCCATGCCCATTTCAGCACCGATTAAGAACTTTAGCTCGCCAGGCAGCGGTTGGCGCACCTTTAACCCCAGCACTGGGGAGGCAGAGGCAGGCGGGTCTCTGCGAGTTGGAGGCCAGCCTGGTCTACAGCCAGAATTACAACGGAGAAACCCTTCTTGAGGAAACAAACAAACACACAAAAAACAATAGCGAAAAGCAACCCTAGCTCGAGGAAACTAAGGCAGTTGGCCAAGTCCTGTTGTCTCGTTGCCGGGCGGGTTTGGACGCACTCTTTTGAGACTGTGACGATTAAGTAAAATAATGCACGGTGAGTGCTGTGGGCAGAGGCTGTCTGCGCTCACTTGGTGGAAGCCCTGGCTAATACTGCCATTCCTGTGTTCAGGCTGGGAGCCTTGGGTCACCAGCCAGTGGGTAACACATGGCTGGGGCCCTGAAAACGGTCCTGAGGTTTTAACTTCTATCCCTGCTGCTGCTTTTTCTCTTGTGACCCTGACTGAGTAGGTTCCCTTCCTCTCCGAGCCTCAATGCTCCTCATCTGTAGAATGGGGATGACAGTGGATCTACCTTCCAGGATGGCCCGAGCCCAGTCTTTGGCCCCCGTTACACACTTGTTATGTGATCTCTGTCATTGCTCAGTACCAGTCTGAGCGTGTGGCTGAGAACGCAGAACCGCTGACCATGTGACACAATAACCCACGCACCCATTTCTGGCTCCATTTGATTTTTCACACCTTACATTGGAGGAGGGCTATGGGTATGCTAAGTACGGGGGCCTCGTGAGTCCATTTGGGCAGAGCTTCGGTCTGCACCCCAGGCATGCAATGCTCTTCCGTCTTCTTCTCTCTAGCCTGAGTCACTTTCCACTAGAAACCTCCTCTTTGGCCTTGCTCATTCAAGGACTAAGTCACATGACCCTACTGCAGCACCTTTGGTGAGTAAACAGTGACCCCTGAGAAGGAGTGAGAGACCCCTCTGTTGGGCCACCACCCAGGGAAACCTTGGGCACCTCCCTGGGAACCTGTGATGGCTCCCTCCCAGGGCATCCCTGAGCAATTTCAGGTTGGTGCCCGTTGTTCTTGCCTCCTGGTGCCACCAGCTTTCTCCTGGACACATAAGTGAGCTGGCAGGGTGCGGCTGGAGCCCCATTAAAAACTCTTCATATGCACAGGGTTATCTTTAGAGTTGTGTTAGGATGAGAACTGGGACTGCACAGGTCCAAGTGCCCAGATTCCCTGCACCCAATGAGCATCGCAGTGGTGGAAGTTTCGAGGGGCTGAACTTGATCCCACTTGTGACATCACCCCTGCCTACTTGACAAGAGAATTGCACAATCTCTTAAGATGTGGTTTTCCCCAAACAGAAAATATTGTGACTAAAACAAACCCCAGCCGGGCCGCAGGCATTTGGTTCCATCAGAGGCTATTTGACTCTGGTGGGACCTGTAGTAAGCGTGCAGCAGGTTAGCACGTAGTGAGCACACAGGATCCAGAACCAATCCACTGCAAGGCAGTTTGCTAACATTTAATGTGCAAAAGAAAACAAAGAATCCTCATACACATAGCAAGAGGGTAAACCATTTCCCTGGTAAACTAATTTAGTTTAGTCAGTTTGGTTTACGTTAGCTCTTGCCTTTCATACAGGCAATACAGGCAAGACCAGTCCAGGTGCAGAAAAGTCAGTAATGATGGTGGTGATGATGATGATGGTGATGATGGTGATGATGGAGAAAGCCCCCTCTGTCAGTTAAGATGGCTTAGCTGGGGGACCCACACGAGCTTGCCTTTCTTCCAGACCCAGAAACTCTGGCAAAGCCAAGGATTGTAGGGACTGTTCCTGGCCTTTAAGTACCATGTCCACCTTGCCTGCAAGTCACTTGAGTCTCTAGCATCTAGATTTTCTCACCGCCACTCTGTACTTCCCTTCAGAAGTTCCGTGAGTGGCATATGAGTTTCTGAATTGATACAGGCTTGGCAGTCTAAAGCGTTCTGCGCACAGCACCCGTTAAAAGCCCTTAAGCTCCTCTGGGCCTGTGCTCTGCTTCTCCAGGCAGAGCAGGAATGGGTTTGACAGTATTGGCTGATGCCTTTCTGACAGTCTTTAGAGCTGCTGACAGCTTGGAGGAGCTGGGACAAGTTGCCTGCCCTTCCCCGAGATTCCAAGCAACTCTGGCAGGGAAAAATGTAGGAGGGGTGTCTCTTCAAGTCTCACCCCTTCACACACTTCCACACTGCAGAAGCAACCCTAGGGGGAGCCTTGGGCTCCCAAAGCTGGTGTGCAAGAGTATCAGGAAAGATTTCAGAATGACAACAGGGAAACTGCCCTAAACAGACACCAAGAGTCGGGGGTCCCACCCAAAAGTGAGGTGATGAGACTTGCATACGAACTGAAGCCTTTCTCTGTGTGTCTCTTCTGGGAGGGGTGCAGGCAGTGTGAGATGGGTGGTAGGCTGACTGCTCTTCATCTCTGCTTTCTCCCCAAGCTTGAGGCACAACCAGATCGGAGATGTGGGTACTCAGCACTTAGCTGCCATCTTGCCAAGGCTGCCAGGGCTCAGGAAGTTAGAGTGAGTCTCAACCCATTGAGAAGGGCCTGCAGGGACCACACCATGATCCTGGGAGAAACTGGCCCCTGGCCTGGGCCAGCTTTGGAAAGGGGAATGTCTCCCAGCCTTGATACCCAGGAGGGGAACTTGTGACCTTCTAGGCCCTGTTCTCTGGGTCTTTGTGTTCCATCTGGAGGGAAGCTTGGGCTGCATCTCTTGTGCAGATGTAGTTGGGAGGGAGGAAGCAGTGTGGAAAGGGAGGAGGGGGGTCCAATAACCTCCCCTCCCACAGCCTCTCAGGGAACAGCATTGGCCCAGCTGGGGGAGTGCAGCTGGCAGAGTCTCTCGTCCATTGCAGGTGCTTGGAGGAGATCATGTGAGTATCTATCCAGGTGGGGCACCCCACAGGCCCCCGGGCCCACAGGGCAGAGCAGGGATCCTGGGCAGGCTGCCCATGCTCCTCACCCTGTCCTCTCCTCTTCCAGACTGGGCAACAATGCTCTGGGGGATCCTACAGCCAGGGAACTGGCTCAGAGATTGCCCCCACAACTGAGGGTCCTGTGGTGAGTGTTCTGCTAACCGTGCATACAGAGCAGGGGAGAGAGGACCGAGGAGGAGTGGGGTCCAAGCAAGCCATGGCTCCGGCAGCCTAGCCTGAGATCAGCATGGCCCCTTCTCTGCTGCCTCTCCCCAGTCCCCAGATTAAACTTAGTGTTGACCTCATTGTCTCTGTGAGCCCCTGACCAAGTTTCTGCTCCTCTGAGCCTCGGTTTCCTCGTTTGTAAAAGATGTCACCAATTCCAGCTTTCGTGCCTGAAAGGGGAGTGTTTGAATAAACGTCAGCAAAAGGCCAAATGCGAAAGCTACAAGTGCATTGTTCTATCCTCCATAGGTGAAGTCCATGGCTTCCTGAATCCCATGAATCCCTGGGGCTGGGATTCCTGTGTGTACCATTTTCTAGGAAGAGAGCTAAGCCTAGAAACAGCATGGAAAGCTTGACTTCCTAATCCATGAGGAAGCCAAGCCTTGAACTTAGCATCTCAGACCCCTAAGTCAGGGACCTTGGCATTCATTGGCTCCTTTGTAGCAGGGATAGGAACAACAGTAGCTAAGGTTGGTGCTGTAGTCTGAGGCACAGCTGAAAGGAGGGAGGCTTAGGAAGGCTCCCAACTCCCAGAACTAGTCCCAGGCTCCTCTTACCTTGCCCTTTCCACAGCCTGCCGTCCAGCCATCTGGGTGCAGAGGGGGCCCTGTGCCTGGCCCAGGCCCTGGAGCAATGTCCACACATAGAAGAGGTCAGGTGAGGCGGGGCCCTGCCTGGACTGAGAGATGGGCCGGGGAGGGTCTGGGACAGTTCTGATTGGTGTCCATCCTGTCCTACAGCTTGGCCGAGAATAACCTGGCTGGAGGTGTCCCTGCTTTCTGTAAGAGGCTCCGACTGCTCAGAAAAATTGAGTAAGTAGCCTTCCGTGCTTGTCTGGGGCCCTGCAGAAGGACCACAACTCTTTTCCAGTACAGTCTTATAGCCAGGAGGGCCACTGAAGCGATGGGACTTAGGCATGGGGGTGGGGCAAAAGATAATTTCCTAAGACTAACTCCCTGGCCCTGACCAGGCCATTCTGGTCCCTCCTGCTTTCTCTATGAGAAAGGGGGTCCTGCTAGTAGTGCCTCCTGTCTCATTTCATCCCAGCCTGGTTTCCTGCAAAATCGATGACCAGGCTGCCAAGCACCTAGCCACCAGCCTCATGCTCTGCCCGGCCCTGGAAGACATCTTGTGAGTGTTTCAGTGGGTCCTGAGTTAGAAAGAGCGGATGCAGTGGGGCGGGATTGGGGGTGGGGCTGGCGCTGCCTACTGTGTGCTGCGGCTGTCCCTGCTCCTAGTGGGTCCTCCCCTCTGGAGATGGGAAGCCCTTTCTTGCCCCACGGTCTTACTCCAGCAGAGCTGCTGGACCTCCTTACCAGCGTCTTTATCTGTGGGGTGGGAAGGGAGAGGAGCCACTTGGCCTGCAAAGGATTTTTGTCTTTGACCTTCCCCCCTTCCCTTCGGGGGAGCACTTTTCATGGTTTATGGAGCCTCTACTTGTGAATAGCTGTTGGTCATGCAGAAGGCAGAAGCTGGTGGGCAGCCAGCCCCCTCCCCAGTACATTGGCTGTGATGCCCCCTTGGCCATCCTACTGCCTCAGACTCTGGCAGCACTGTCAAATGATCAAACCTGACTGCTAGCGCTTGGGCACAGCGAAGAGAATTCTGACTCCCAGAGCACAGGGCACGGAGTGCGAGAAGATGTCTAGGTCTGCAACCTAAATAGTTTTGGGAGTTGTGTTTCCTCTGTCTTGGGGATAGAACCCAGAGCCTCATGCACATCAGATGAGCATTATGCCACTGAGCTACCCTCAGCCCTCAAGGTTCCTAAGCCCCCTCCTTATGGCACAGGTCAGCACTCTTTAACCCTGATACCAGTGGGAACAGCGAGGGTGTGAGCGCCCTGAGTCGGGTACTGGAAGCCCCGCCCTCCCTTCAGTACTTTCTCTATAGAATCCTTCGCATGGAACTTCTATGCATAGTAGAGACATGTGCTTCCATTGAAGATTAATTTCTCAAAGCAAAAACAGTGCGGGGGAGGCTTGAAAAATATGACACGCGCTATCACACGGGAGGCAGACATCGCAGCCAGGTGCCGGCTCGGTGTACACTGCGTCATATTGTGGCTCCTGAGGAACATGTTGCTCGGGAATGGGAATGGGTGGGGGAAGGGAGGGATGAAGGAGCCACCTGTGCCCTGAGACATCTTCAGGGGTTGGTACCCAAGCACTTGGCTGGGTGACAGGTGACCTGTCACTGGGTGAGCTGGGTGACCTGACACTGCTGACTCCTAGTGCTCCCTGGTCTTGTCACCTTTCACCTCGGTGCCCTCCTGTCTCTGAGCTCGCCCCTCCTCCACCTTGCAGGCTGTCCTGGAATCTCCTTGGTGATGAGGTGGCTGCTGACTTGGCCCAGGTCCTGCCACAGATGGGGCAGCTGAAGAGAGTGGAGTAAGGCGCACCCTTGGGTCCCGGGGAGTGCAGAAGGGACCTCATCTTGAACAACCCCAGAGGCTAGTGGGCTATCTCTGCCTCCCAGAAATCTGCCCAGTGTCTCAAGACATTCTGGCGGGTCCCAAGTCCCCCACCAAGCTTAGTTCTTCCCACGCTCTAGCCTTTCTACTACCTCACTGTGAGTCGCTGCTGTATGCGGGCCGAGTTGGGGGAAGGTGACCTTGCTTGCCTGGGATGATGGAGCACGGAGAACGAAGCCCTGAGCCTCATGCTTGCCTCTCTTTTTCTCTTCCCCTGCTACTGTCCACTGCAAAGCTTGGAGAAGAACCAGATCACAGCATGGGGAGCCCGACTCCTGGCTCAAGGGCTGGTCCAGGGCTCCTGTGTCCCAGTCATTCGGTAATGAAGGGCTGGGCCTTGTGGTAAAAGGCCACATAAACCCCAATTTAAAGCAACCTCCTGTGGGGAGAGAGTTGGGGCCTGGGTTGAGGATTATCCAGGGAGATTTGGACTACTCCATCAGGAATTTGGCAGCCAGCAGACCTGGATCAAATCCCAGCTATGCTATTTGCCAGCTGTGTTAACTTTGTATCTGAATCTTTATGTCTCTTGAACCCCAACTTCCTCGCCTGTGTCTACCTGAGAGGGTGGTGAGGAGCCAGGGCCTGGAATATGGAATATGGCTGACTCTCAGTGTGGTGGTGGTGGGGGGGGCATCATGCTAGGTGGCTGCTCTGGTGTATACTGCCTCTGCTGGGTAACGTGACGCTGAGGCCCACGTCTATGCCCACAGCCTCTGGAACAACCCCGTTCCTGCCGAAGTGGCCCAGAGTCTGCAGAGCCAGGAGCCCAGGCTGGACTTTGCCTTCTTTGACTAGCAGCCCCCGGCTCTTTGAGGAACTTGCTGGCGCTCTCAAGACTCTGGAATCCAGCCCAGTGATGACCACATCATCCACCAGAAGAACCTTGGTTGCCAGCATCCTGCAAATGCCCCAGGATTTGTCCTGAGCACATTTGAGCACTTTTGTCCCGTCATGGTCCTTAGGGAGGACTTTCTGTTTGACCAAAAAAGGATCATGCATCACACAATGGGACATTGGCACTTGAGAGCATTATGATGTCATATATGACAGGAAGGCTATGTCTGCACTATGACCTCTTGACATGGGAACGTCATACTATGACAGAGTAGGTCATAGGTCATACGTGGTAGTACATGGAACTTGTAGTATGGCACCTGGTCAGTGCCTCCTAGCACTGTAAGTGGAGTATGAACGGTCAGGGATCTACCTATCACGTGATATCCATATCACATGGCACTCAGCTTGCCAGGGGGCCACAGGCAACTCCAAGGCCTAATTTATTACTATTTTAAAAGACATAAAGCTAAGCTAACAGTATGGACAGACCTTTTAGCTGTTCAGGAATCTGAGGCAGAGGGATTGCAAGTTCAAAGCTAGCCTGGATAATTTAGTAAGATCCTGTCTCAAAAGGTCAAAAAGGTCTGGGGATACAGCCCAGGGGTAGAGTGCCTGCCTCCATCTGTGATGCCCTAGGCTCAATGCTCAGTACCATTTTTTTTTTAAGTATTTATAAGCAACTTTTAGAGCAGCTGAGCCAGGACACCTTTCTGTCCTGAGCTGGGAAGGAAGTGTGTGTAAGTACTGACTGGCCCAATAGCCCAAGAGTCAGGGCTCTGGGACACGCCAAGGATTGAGCATGGAGTTCTGTCCTGCTCTCCCTTCTGTTAATTGGGTAGCCCTCCCTTACAAGGGCCTTTGTCCCAGACTTAGGAGCTAGCCTGACCTTGGGACAGCTCAAGCTCATCTGTCCTTCCCTGGTGTAAGGGACAAAACCTAAGGGTTCGGGGATGTATATATCCAGGACATTAGGCAAAGCCATGGGCCTGCCCACTACCTCAGCAGGATTCCATGTTGAGACTCCATGTGTGTGTGCATGTGTGTGTGTGTGTGTGTGTGTGTGTGTGTGTGTGACTTCCAAGAAGAGGATAGCTAGCCTCACTACCCTCCAAGTCAAATCAATTAATAAATGCACATTTCTCCACCTGTAGCTGATGTCTGATAAGCTTCCTGCTAATCCTCTGAGGTCAGAAGTGCATGGCCTCTGCACTGTGGACTGGAGAATCAGAGAGGTGAGGGGCGTGTGCTGGGACAGGCAGCGGCAGAAAGTTACTGGTCATGTGACCACGGGCAACTCACCTGCCGTATGAGGCTGTTATCAAAGGTCAGGCAGTAAACCAGGTTTGCTCTACATAATACTTAAACTCTTTTTCTGAATTAATGACCAGTATTTAGGTTTGGGAACTTGTATGTAAAAAGCCGTACTGTGCGTTCTCAGGAGCTGGTCTGAAGCCAGGTGCGGTAGCATAAGCTTGGGCTGTTTAGGAAGGAGAATCAGAAGTTCTGAAGTTCTCAGCTACATTTCAAATTCCAGGACAGCCTGGCCTATGAGAGACGCACACACTCTCTCTCTCCATGTATATATGGAAGGCTGATCCAGCCTTCCCATTTAAATGTACAAGGTACTCTGATAGGGCCACATGGATGTCATCTTCAGGTGGGCAGTCATCTTGACCCTGTCATCTTAACCCCACGTCAACTATCCTGTCTTGCTTTTTGCCTGGCCAAAAGCATGGCACATTTGGAACATGGCGGAGAATGGAATGTGACTTGGCCCCTTGCTATGTGTCTTGGATGACATGAACTGTTTCTTTGGGTCACACACACACACACACACAGACACACACACAATATGCACAGTAACTGGTGAGGTCAGGAAAGCAAGGTGAACAAAGTCCCCGCTACAAAGAAGTTAATGCTGATTACATGCTGTCTCCTCTTCTCTTTTAGGGTTGAATGTCATACAGGGTGCAGAGATGCCCCAAGTGACAGAATGGCACCTACTCTCAGAGGCTACAAGTCCCTCCTTCCGCCACATTGTGAAAAGCCTGGCTAGTAGGGTGCAGTTGTGGCTCAGTGCCACTAGAGGGCAGGCTGGTCCACCAGTGATTTACAGATAGAACCTCACCAGAAAAAAGGCCAAGGGACCCATAGGATGTTAGGTGATGCAGGAGGCTGTCCCCATCTGGCCAGGAGCTTGGAATGTCCCAATGTCCTTGTGGCTCACTAGGATGACTTAACCCTTACCTTTTTGGGCCTCCACATTGTCTCTGGCATCCCGCCAAGCGTTGAGGCGAAAGTCCTCCGGCCAAGTGCCAAGCACCCATCTGTTGTACCAGGACACCCTTATCGGGCCAGAAACAGGGCGCACCTGGCACCATCCATTGCGATCCTGGGCAGGAAATTAGCAGGTAGAGGATCCAAGAAGTTTCCAGAGAAATTCTGGGTCCATATTCTGTTTCCCTTTTCTGGTATGTTGCCAG
Organism: Cricetomys ansorgei; assembly: GCA_026225945.1. NCBI lineage: Eukaryota > Metazoa > Chordata > Mammalia > Rodentia > Nesomyidae > Cricetomys > Cricetomys ansorgei. The sequence goes on from JAMJFZ010003163.1 coordinate 24,546,529, forward strand.
GTCAACCTGTCTGTCCCAGACTGAAGACAAGATAAATTTGAGAAAGAACCAAGCACGTCCACCAGCAGTGCCAGGCCACGTGACACGCACAGGGTGGTACCTGAGGACAGGGAGCCCAATATGCAGGGACACTCTCCCTCTCAGCTCATCATCTTACGTTTGGCTTTCCCTCTTTAGCTCTGCCCAAGTTCCAAACACCAAGAAACTCGCAACAGTAGCCTCAAAACACACCATGGGTTGACCAGCAACACAGAGCCGGCTAGGCTCACCTCAAATGGGCATGCCAACTGCTCTTTTCCTTGAGAAACGTCCTTTCCCTCCTGATTACCTGCTTGGAAACTTTAGTGGGTTTTCATCTAAAGCTAGTGTGACCCAGTGTCCCTGGTGGCTTCTTCCCAGAGTAGGCTCAGTTTAAATATACAGAGAGAGGCAAGTGGTAAGCCAGCGAGAAGCACGAGGGTCTTCTAGGTAAGGATGTGGCCTGGCCTGGGAGCACCTAAGTCCACCTGTGTGGCTGGCAGAAGCTTGTGCTGCCTGTCACTTGCTTGTCATCCTAGGGGTTCACAGACGGAATCTGACGGGAATCAGTCACTCTATCTCAGACCTGAAACCTTCCTGAACTGCTTTGTCTGTCGTGTCCCCAGCATGCACAGCTGTCTGTAAGCCACTGTTTCCAGATGCTTTGGGGAACTGATGTGAAAGCTCCCTCTAAAGGTCCAGTTATTAAAAAAACAAACAAACAAACAAAAAAAAAAAACTCCACGTGCAATGAACGGGAAGGTTCAGCTTCAGCAAGCCTGGGCCTGGGATTCTGCATTTCTAAGAAGCCAAAAGAGAACTGGAGAGTCCTAGGAATGAAGAAACCTGCAGGTCTGGGTGTTCTGCAGACAGAAGGAGCCCCCTTGGAAGTGAACCGGTTCCACATGCCTCCTGGGTACTGTGTTGACCAGCCAGAGCAAGCCACATCCAGAGTTTACAGTGTGGCCACACTGAGGAGTCTTCCTGTAAACTCTGGATGTGGCTTGCTGACGATTACCAGGCAGTATAGGTCCCATAACCAGTAGGTCACACCTCTAGTCACCAGTGAGTGACAGTCACCATCAACAGTGAAAGAAAGCCCTCCTCTGACTATGGCCATACCATCCAGAATGCTTCTGAGAGCATCGGAGTTTGAGAAAACTCTCCCAGCCCAGCCCAGCTGTGGTCTGACCTAAGCTGTTTGAGAACCCAGGCAAAAACTGCCCTCACTGAGCCCAGGTGATCTCAGACCCATGAGACAAACTTTGGGATGATGATGCACTCATTATAATCCTAACTCCCTCTGTCCCTTCCCCCCCTCCATACACCTGAGGCCCAGCCAGGTCCTGACAGCAGATATGCTCAGGGTGTCTTTGGCTCACAAGCACAGGGAAGGGGGCAGGCTATTGGGGTGACTCTGAGCCCTCTGTCCAAACAACCAGAGCTAGGGAAGCACACCCCAGAAACAGGTGCTGAGTTACATGCACCCCACAGGGGCCTCTTAGGGGTCTCAGGCCTCCAACCACACAGAAAATTCTCTAGGCTCCCAAGGCAAAGGAAGTCTTCGCCCTCACTTTGCAGTCTTGCGTCTTGCATGCAGGGTATGACACCAACCTGGGACGAACACTTGTGTTTTCTGACCTCCACCCTTGGCTTGAAGGCAGCTTTATTGAGATCCAACCAACATGTCTGACACTGGCCCCTTAATGTAAACGTGTCCTTTGGGTTCATCTAGAGTCATGCAACTTTTTCACCGCTGTGACAAAACGGGAGGATTTCCTCTGGTTGTGGTTTTGGATCACCATAAGCTGGCTCCGTTGCTGATGCACTTTGAGGAAGCAGGAATAGAGAGGTGGGTGGGGAAGCCCTTGCACCAAGGACAAAGGGAGAAGACACCCTCAAGGGTGTGACCAGGTGACCCAGCTAACCAGGCCCTGCTTCCTAAAGTTTCCATCATTTCTCTGTAGTGAAATGGTTTCCACACCAGGACTCCAACACATGAACCTTTGGGGACATCCCAGGTCCAAATCATAACTGTATTCTAATTTCGAAACTTTTTTCATCACCCCAAGAAACTCTGTATCAAATAGCAGCCATACATGTTCCCCAAAACCACTTTCTATCTCTATGGCTATGAGTCTTCCCAACGTTTCCTAAAATGGAGTCACACTCCACCGTGTGGATCGCGCACGGAACTTTCCTTTACCGTCAGTTGCTACAGGCTGGCTCCTTCCCACATTTTGACTCTTGTGAACCACACTGCTACAAACATTCATGCTCAACTTTTTGTGTGGATATACATTTTCCTGTCTTTTGGGTAGGTACCTAGTAATGGAATTGCTGTGACCCCTGACCTTAGTACTCTGTCCTACCCACCAAGGCCTAGTGACATCTTCCCCCTGGATGCTCCGGTCACCTTATGGCTCTTGGAAGATGCTGGTCAAGTCCCAGGGCTGAGTTGGGTCTCCGTGCTAATCACCTTTAACCCGGAACTTTTCATCCATGTATTTGTCTATCTGGACAAGTCATTGTTCCCCGGAGTTCAGCAGCTTGAGAAGGCTATCTGGTCCCTACTTTCTACCCCAGTTCCTGACAGTCAGTGAGATCCTGGGGACTAAGCAGGACACTCAAGGACCCCTCCCTGGAGGAAGTACACCTGAAGATGGCTCTAAGAGGCCCCGCAGGTTGCTTTGCCCCAGAGCTGAGCAGAGGGCATCAAGGACTTTTAGTGCAAGAATATTGAGGAGCCTGGAGAAAGGCAGGATGCTGGGGAGGAGGGGGGAGAACCAACCAACCGACTGGCAGAGAACAAAGCTCTGTGCCCTGGGGCTGCTTGATGGGGGCCCTTCTAAAGCTGCAAAGTGCCTGTGACTCAGATGTAGAGGGAGTTCATAGCTGCAGCGTGAGTCTCCCGTGTTAACCCTTATCTGTCTGGAACAGAAAACCTACAACCAAAGCCCCAGGCTTTAACCCTCAGCCTCAAGGTCCAGCATGGTCGGCGCACCCCAGGGCCACGGGCTTTGACCATGTCTATGAGATCTCTGGACAGCTATGGCCTCCTTCGAGGAATCTGGTTAAAGGAGCTTTGGCCCTGTGATGTCCAGTGGTTAACTTGCTCAGAGGGTACAAAATACCACTGAATGGCCACCAGCAACCCATCGACAGAACAGTCCCTTAAAAACTGGTGCTTCTTCTGGGTCAAAAGCAGGCTGCACAGAGGGGAGGCCTCAGCTCTGAGCAACTGCTCTCCTGATGAGCCCAAACCCCATTCAGAATGTCTTTATCTCGTCGTCTTTGTCACGGGAATATGTGTCATCTTCCCAGTCTCTGGCGGCAAGAAAACGCTATTGAAAGAAAAAATAAATAAATAATAAAAAATAGGGGGAAAAAAAAAACCACTGCGGTTCTGGTGCGGCCCCAACAGCTCCGAAGCAAGCCCTGGGCGTCTCCCCGAGGGCTCGGCGCTGCACCCTGCGCGCTTTAGGGTGGAAGCCGCGGTTGTGCCCCGGGGTCAGGCCGGCTGGGCGGTCGCACCCCGGGGTTCCCGCGTCTTCAGCGCGCGGAGCTCCGCGGTGCCTGGCGCCCGGGGCGGCGGACCCGGGGCTGGGTGCGAACCCGCGGCGTCGCAGCGAGTGGCAGCCCGCCGCGTCCGGATCCTCGCGGGCCACCGGGCCGGGGAGCAGGACAGGCTCCCGCGCAGCCCGGAGAGCCGCCCCTCCAGGAAGCTCCCGCCTCGCGCCCGCTTCCCGCCCACACCCTCCCTCGGCTGGAGGGAGGAGCCCGCGCCGCAGCCGCGGCCCGGAGAGGGCCGGCCCCAGCCCGGGCGAGCGCACCAGTGGGCACGGCCGCGCGGGCAGCGCCCTGAGCCCATCCCGCGCCGCCGCCCGGCCGGCCGACAGCGCAGCGCGCGGGGATGCCCCGGCGGCCCGGAGCACGCTGAGGCTGCGGGACGCGCGGTGAGTGGGGCCCACCCGCGGCCAGGGCGGGCCGGGCAGTGCGCGCGCCCAAGTTCGGCCTGGGGCTCGGAGGGAAGCGGGTTCGGCCGGTGGGAGTCGGACGGCTGCGGCCGCCGCCCCCCGCAGCGCGTCCAGGTGACTCAGCTCCCACCCGGCCACGCGGGGGCGCGCGTCTGCGTGGGGGCGGAGGGTGGGCGGCCTCCGGGACACTGGTTAGCTGTTTGGGGCACCCTCTTCTTCCTCCGTTAGGTGTCTGGAGGGCGTCCGGGGGATGGCGTCCCGCAGCCAGCACAGCCGGGGGAGGCTAGAGGGCCGGGGGCTCTAGAAGGGCGCGCCCCTTGATCCCGCCCTGACCCCGACCGGGTCTTGCTCCTGACCTGCCCTAGGGCCGACTTCCTGCTCCAGCGGCGGAGCAGAGATGGGAAATAGTGTTGGGCAGCTTTCCAGGAGTCGGAGTGTGTTTGCAAACTAGTTTTTGCGCAAAAGCTGTCTGGCACCTGTGTGTTTCAAGGGGTGGAAGAGGAAGCGAGAAACCCTTTTCCTTCCCATTCCTGCAGCGATGCTCCTGGGGGAAAAATGAAGGAAACTAACGCTCCTCTTTCCTTCTCCTCCCCCCCCCCTCCCGAATCCTCACCCTACCTTTGGTACTGCAAGCCAGTCGTTGGATGAGGGGCGACCTCAAAAGGGGGCTGGCAATGCCCGAGGTCACAAATGCAACAGCAGTCGGGGGCTGGGTGGTCAGTCAAAGGGCAGACCTTGCGCTCCGACTCCTCCAGCCCTGTAAGTATGCTGGGGGAAGGGGCCAGGGTAAAGGTCTTTGAAGATTAGCCCAGATGCCCTTTGTTTTGTCTGACCATAGATCTCCATCATGTAGGGGTGTGGAGCTGTCGCCCAAAGGTGGGAAGGGTTATTATTCTGCCCCTTGAGGCATCTACAGCTTCTGTGGTTGGTGGCGCTGTTGCCAGGCAGGGTTCCTGCTGAGAAGTCCCTAGTCCAGGGTCAGGGTCCTGCCTTCCTGTCTGGGGGAGGGTTCTCTCCCTGTACCTTCTAGACTGCTGAGGCAGTAGCATACCTTTTCCAGAATACAGCCCACTCCCATTGGAGAGCACTGGCTCATAGGGTATTTGGTGTGGGCTGGTCAAAGTAGGAGGGCCTGGTTATCCTGCCATCTTGGCAAGGCAGTAGAGAGGGTAACCATTTAGTCATGCTATCCAGGCATATATCCAGACAATATAAGGTCCCCAATGCCGGAGTCAAGACCAGAGGTGCCTCCCATGATCTCTGACCTCTGGTCGCTGGCTACAACTCCCCTGGTGGGGTCAAGAACACTGTTGTCTGAATTGGAAGGGAGCCCTTCTCCCACAGGAAGAGGAGACATTTTGGTCGGGTTGTCATTTCTGGTGGCCTGTGGACTGCCCCAATATGGGAGTTGTGGGAGACCTGGCCTCGAACACCCTTTTGTGACCAGAAGTGGGATGCTATCCTCAACTCTCTGCACCTCCAGTTCATCTATAAAGTGGGCTCATCTCCAGGGCCACTTGGAAACTGACCAGGCACAAACATGAAGGAGCCAGTTTATTGCCACCCTGGCAGGGGGCCCCAGTGAGCTCTGGGGCTGTCCCAAGATAGTGATCCAGCCTGCTGAAGTGGGAGGGGTTCGTCAGATGCATTTCTGAATGGAAAAACCAGAGACAAAGGCTGTGAGTGCTTGAATTCTTCTGGGCTCTGTTGTTTGCTGCCTGCATGCCTCGACACACACACCCCTTTTGGGCTGGGGTGTTTTTCCATCTGTGAACCGAAGCAAGCTGCAATACCAGGCCATTTGTAGCGTTGTAGGGAGGCTAAGGCCAGGAAATGGGGTAGATGTTCTTCTAAGTGGGGAACTCTTCAGGAGGATCTCTGTGTTTTAAGCCCTCCCTCAGTGCCAGGAGAATTAAAATCTTGATTAAAAACTGGAAGAAGAGGATCAAAATGGAGCCTCAGTTTCCCTGTCTGTATGATAGTGAGATGCGCACTCCCTGCACCCTTCTCTTTCCGGGTGAGTAATTGTGTGTTTCCTTAAAGATAGTTGTGAGGATCAACTTATATGACAAAGGACCTGTGTGCCGGCGCCGTGACCGGTGCGAGAGGAACAGCTGTCATCCCGTTGTTCCTGGGAATATTAGTACACTTGATTCCCATGACTGCGTTTGGGATCCCTTCTGGAATTTTTCGGGGCCCTTCCCCTCCTTTCTGTGCAGAGATGAGTCCTGGGATCTAGACATTGGCACTTCTGGGCTGTTCTAGGGCAGAGGCCTGGGTAGGAAGGATCTACCCAGCCAAAGTGTGAAGAATACCATGTGAGGCGGTGCATCCCGTGTAGACACCGCTTCTCCCCACCTGGGCTCTGAGGATTGAACAGAGCACTCTCCAGTAATTGCACCGCTGTCAGGAGACAGCACATCCTTGCCTGCTGAGAAGCTCCTAGCAGTTCCTGCCTTCCCCCTTTCTGCCCTCCCCTAGCCCTGCCAGACAGCCTGGGGCCGCAGAGGCAGGAGCAGAACACCCTAGACTCCGGCTGTCTCCCTTTGCAGCACACGGCTTCAGAAAGGTCAGTGCGGACTCTGTAGAAGCAGGAGGCTGGGTCACCCTGCCATCTAGGCAGGGCAGCTGGAGATGGTGACCATCCAATCGTGTTGCATCTCTTGATGTCCAGGAGAGACGATTTAAGGCTTACAAGGCTTGAAGACTGAGCCACGGCCAGAGGTGCCTTCTGGCTCCCAGTTCTGTGTCTTCTGCCCTCATTTGCCTCCTGAACCCCCACCCCCACCCCCCATAGAGATCAAGAAGACTACCGTTTAGTGCATTAAGCTACCCTCTACTTGCGGTCGACATCCACACTGCAGTCCCCTGGAATCTGAGAAGGAGACAGGAGGGAGGAGGCACATCCCTGCCCCTTTACCATACTTTGTTTTGCTCAGGGTGTTTGTCACTCTGAAGTGATCTCATTTATTCATCTGTGCGTCAGCTCCTACCTCTTCCTTCCTCCAGTGGACATCGGCTCCACTGAACGGGCTGTGCTTTCTTACTTGAACAATACCTGGGACATAGTAGGTGCTCAGTAAATGCTGTGTGAGGCATGGGGCTCTACTCTTTGTCCTGACTGAGGTCTTGAGTGTTAGGTGACAATGTGGAAGGAGCTTGCCACCCTGATTCCCTAGGGAGACACTGGTTTCACTATGCTGGGTCCCAGGGATTTGATGGAGGAAGGGGTGTGGGAAGGTGTGTGTCAGAAAAGGGCAGAATTTCCTGGCATGGAAAGCTGGGGGTTATAGGCAGCCACTGTTACTACCTGCCGCCATTGCCTGCCCACCACAGAGGAATGCTGGGAAGGGTCACCCATTCCCCACATAACTGCGACTGATTCTTAATCTCTCTAACCTCAGTTCATTCTTCAACTCCTTCCTTCCTTCCTTCCTCCCTCCCTCCCTCCCTCCCTTCCTTCCTTCCTTCCTTACTTTTCTTCCTCCCTTCCTATAATTGATTGGTTACTTGTGTGTGCTGGGGTGTGGAACTCAACCTCCAGCATGCTCAGTCAGCTGCCCTACCGCTGAACTCTAGCCCTAGCCCTTGACCTCAGTTTCTTCATCTAAGAAATGGGCAACCTAAGAGCAAAAGCACTCTCTCCTGCACACATTTAGCTGTTTGTATATGTATCCCAAGCTGCTCATCTGTGTCTAGGGAATGCCAGTGATATAACCATGGTTAAGCAGGCTCTGCCCCCGAGCTGGAGAGCCACATTCCCGAGTCTCAGAGGAGGCTGAGAAACAGGTACAGAGGGGGGAAATTCACATATAATTAGGCAGGGCCTAGTTGCCCCTTGGCATTCTCCTTGTCAGTGTGAACACCATGGGGAGTGGGTGGGGAAGGTTGAGCCCAGTCTCTGAGTGAAACCACCAAACCCTCTGCTCTCCATTAGTTCAGACTAGCCAGACTCACTCCTGAGATCCCCTAAGTGCTCAGAGCTAAGTAGCTTGGAGAGACAGGAGGGAGGCCTGGTACCTAAGCCTACTTTGCAGTTAGAGACCTGGATGAGTGGTAAGAGAGGAACCCACCAGAAAAGGCTGCTACCTTGCTACCTGCTTGACCACTTGGCCAGACCCTGTAGTAACACAGGGAAGACCTTCCGTGGCCGAGATTCACATGAACTTGGGGTCCTGAAGAGGCCCTCCCCGAGAGCCGGAGCGGAGGTGGGTGTTAACCAGCCTCCTTCCCAATATGGCCTGGAGGAAACTGAGGGTCCCAGGGGAACATCAGAGCCAACCCCTGCCACAGCCTCCTCGCCTGGCTGTCTACATCTATATTTATCCGTGTAATGGCGTGGTTGCCTGGCAGAGTTTGGTGTCTTTTAAGCACAGCACCGGTGCCATAGCTGAAGTAGAAAGTGGTTTATGTGCAGAACTTCCCCGACACCATTACCGTATCCAGAGTGAGTGCCAGCCTCCTCCTGGGGCTGCACGCCACTTGGCAAGAGCCATATAGTCACGTGTGCAGGAAGGGCCTTGGAAGTAGGAATGTTGGCTCTGAACCTCTTCTTCCTCAACGAGCAGGGAGGTTGGGTGGGAGGACTGAGATTGGGGTTCTTATATGTCTGGAAGGTGAGACAGGGGTGCTACCTTTCAGCCCAGAGTGTCAAAGAATTCATTATTCCAAAATCCCAGCTAGGTGTGGTAGTACACACCTTCGATCCCAGTTCTCAGGAGGCAGAGGCAGAGTGACTCTTTGGAGCTCCAAGCAAGCCTAGTCTAGGTATTGAGATTAGACCAGCCAGGGTTGCATAGTGAGACCCTGTCTTTAAAAAAAAAAAGCAGGCTGAAGACAGGGCTCAGTAGTCAAGAGCACTTGTTGCTCTTGCAGAGAACCTGGGATCAGTTCCCAGCAGCACACAACCTTCCATAATTCTAGTTCTAGGGGATCTGATACCCTTATCTGACATCTGTTGGCACCAGACACACACACGGTGCATGCATATATATATATATATATATATATATATATATATATATATATATATATATATATGAAAGCAAAGCGCTCATACACATTAAATAAATAAATAAGTAAATAAATAAATGAAGTCCCAGAATTCCCAGGCCCAGGAACTTTGTGGATCTGTGATCCTGGCTTCTGTAGTTCCTTTCTTTCCCCTTCCAATCATGCTCTTTAATTTGCTCGGCTCCAGTTCTCTGCATCTCAGTGCTAGGAGCAACGCAGATGAAAACGAGGCTCAGTATGGTGGTACATGTCTGTATCCCCAGCTGAGGCCAGGGACTTGCTGCAGATGTACAGCCAGCCTTTCCTACACAGCAGGACCTACCGTAACACTCCAAAACAGAAGGAAAATTATCTCCGGCTCCATCTTTCTGCTCAAGCTAGTGGTTTCAATTTGGTAATATTGGACTGGTTCTCTTCTTAGCGACCGGGAAAGCAGCAAGGGCTTTGTGGAGGGGTATTTGGGTGATGGTGTCATCTCCCTCCCACCCCCACCCCTGCTTAAATGTTGTATTGTGAGTTCATAGTCAGCCTGGTTTATATAGCAAGACGCTGTCTCAAATCAGAAGGGCTGAGTGCGTGGCTTGGGGTCAGAGTGCGTAAGACCCTTGCTTCAATCTCCAGCAACTCGAAAAAGAACGAGAACCACCCCCCAACGTGGAATACCATATCAAGCAGCAGCTGGGTCCAGAAATGGGGACCACCAGCCGCGGCCTCCTGGTGTCCCTTCGTCGGCCTCCTGTTGCTTGCTGTCACATTGTCCTCACGCTCAATGCTGTACGTGTCTTTTGTCCACGCTTAACCTCACGTAAGGAGACAGTAGGGTGGTCATATCCTCTTTCGTGCTCTTCCATTCAGCACAATGAGCGGTCCGTCCCTGCTGCTGCCCCGCTGATCCCGTATCCTGGGTCAGGGTGCCAACACACACAGTGCTGTTGCAGGTACCCTCACGTGTGTCTTTTGGTGAACACTCACTTCGGAAGTTAGCTTGCAGGCCCTGCCAGATGTTCGTTCCTCTTGAATGGTTTGCAGCAAACCCTACTGCCTCTGGCAGACTGTAAGAGTTCTGGTCTCTTTGCATTCTGGCCAGCGTGCAGGGTGTCAGCTTTCTACAATTTTGACCATCCCAGGGATCGTGATGGGCCTGGTACACAGTGGTATCGCATTTGGTTTTACTGAGCTGATTGTGAAGAGTAGAAGGAGTCGAATGAAGAAAGAGAGCATGTATTCCCGGCAAATAGAACAGCGAATGCAAAATTAGGGATGCACAGAAAAGTATTGTTGGAACCTCATGTAGTAAAGAGCACAGCCGGAGCCAGGGGAGTGAGGGAGAGGGCCGTGGCAGCCCTGCCAGGGGAACCGGACGTTGTCCTGAGAGGGGAAGGGAGCCCCCACGAGACCTTTATCACTGTGATACAGAGCTCTCAATGTGTCCTGGCAGTTCCGTGGGGGAAGAAAGCAGATACAGGGCCTGGGGAGGCGGCTTAGTCAATACTGTGCTTGTGTGGCAAGCACCAGGACCCAAATTCAGTTCCCAGAACCCATGTAAAAGTAACCCTAGCTGGGAAGACAGGGGAATCCATCCCTGGGGCTCAGTAGCCAGCCAGCCTGGTCTGTAGAAGTCATGTGAGAAGTTCCTAGCCAATAAGAAACCCTAAGGAATGACATCTGAGGTTGTCCTCTGGCCTCTGTATATGTGTGCACCTGTACACACGTACACACACACACAAACACACACACGAAGAGGGATAGATCACATGTCTGGCCCCGGGTCCTATCAGTCTGGAAGGTGCTGAGACCCCGAGGGTGGTATCAAAAGCAGTTTTATCAGCCTACTAGCCAGGAGGCAAGAACCATTTGTGCAGTCATCCGACCTCCACTGAAGAGTGTAGTCACATGGTCACAAGGCCCTGAGCAGAGGTGTCTGGAAGGTAAAGCTCAGAATGGGATTGGCTTTTGTTGTGACTCTCCTTTATTCCCGATTTGTCTCTGTTGGGGTGGCCATGCCACTTCCAGCTGACAGACAGGGATGGCCTGGAGCTCTCATGCTTGAGCAGTCAGAGCCCCATCTCAGTACTCCACCTCCTGCCTCCCAAAGCTCAGGGTTGCACAGATGTCTCTGAACTTGGCTGGGCTACGGTGACCAGTTTGGTCAAATACCGCCGGTCTCGATGTTTCTGTTTAAGACGAGGTTAACGTTTAAATCAGGCTTTGGGCCGATTATCCGTCCTGCATGGGTCCGTCCTTGATAGACAGCCTTCAGTGGGAAACAGAGCTTCCTCCAAGATGAGGCCTTGGACGTCAGAACTACAACATAGACTTCCTGATCCCAGCTCATACCGCTCTCCACACTTCAGGCTTACCCCGTCATGGTTCTGTGAACAATCAGCCTCTTGCTGTGCGTATGCAGACACGCTGTCACCTCAGGACCTCTGGAGAGGCCTGGTGATGTGCTCCCTCTCTGTGTTCCTGGGCCTTGTCATCTGGTCATTGGGGTCACATTGCCCTCAAGACATATCCCAAGCCTCCTGAGAGCCTTGAGGATGTAGCAGCCCTCGTGGCCAGCAGGCAAGGGGTGACTTTACAGGTTAGTTGAGGGTTCTAGTTAGCAGAGAATTACTATCTAGACCAAGCATGGCAGGGCTTGTATCGAAGCCAAGTGTCACATCTTTTTAACTAGGCTGCACGCAGGCCAAGCTAGAGCCTCCTTAAGGTGTGGTGCCAGCCTCAGGTGCCCGCCTCCTTGCTCCCATCCTGGTTGCAGGTGGGCAGCTTCAAACTGCCTCTGGGGAGCGTGTTAGAAACCGCACCTGCCTGCCAAACCCGTGGTTTGTGTGTACTCGGCCCCTCTGCCTTGCCTGCAGGGCTTGTTCAAACACGGGTTGTTAGGTGCCTCCCTGGGGCTTCTGATGGAGCAGGTCTGGGTGGGGCCAGATGGTAACATTTCTGGTGCTCTCTGGGAGCCATGCTTGGAGCAGGAAGCCCCAAGCTAAGAGCTACACTCCTTCCAAGGTGGCACCCACTCACGTCCTGTGACTTCTGTGACCTTGGGGTCTCAAGGCCGGAGAGTTAGCCTCGAGGACTATCATTGTGTCCCAGTCTGTTATCTACTCCCTGGCCCCACCCTCCACCCTCGGCCTGACTGGCATGGTGCATTGTGCCCACAGCAGAAAAGGGCAATAGAGAACCATGTGACTCAGCCAGTTTTAGCCCCATGCCCTCTTTTTTGACCACACATGTTCCTGTTTTCAATCTCTCCATCCCAGAGATTGAAAACCCCTGGTAAAGGCAAACGTGCTTTATCTTAATCCTCACAACAAGGCAAGAACATATTTCATTGCCTTCTTTTTTACTGAGGGCAAAACTGAAAGAGAAAAGTTAAGAAATAGGCTGAGGTCACACAGCAGAGAAATGGCAGAAACAGTGGTTCACACTGCAGGATACTACCTCCAGATTCTGTGCGTTTAGCTGACACTTGGTACTGGCTAGAAGACCGTGCGTCCATGCGACTGCCAGTAGCTCGGCTTTGTAACACTTTGCTTGGTACAGCTTGCTTTGGAAACAGAATTTTTTTCATCTTCCAAACATCAGATTGGATGCACCATTGTGTGGTCAGAGGACAACCTCAGGTGTTGGTCTTTCCCTTGGAGCTGCCTGTGAGTGTCCCGAGATTCTCCGGTCTCCGCCCACCATCTCACCACAGAAGCACTCACGACTCACACCTGACTTTACACGGGTTCTGATGATCCAAGCTCAGGTCCTCATGCTTGTTGTATGGCCCTTTACCCACTGAGCCTTCTCCCCAGTGTTGGGGAAGTTTTATTTTAGCTATATTTGAAATTGATTTATGCATGTTGGGTGAGGGGCTAAGCTAGGTCTTGGAGTTCGGTATTGTCTGCAGGTGTTGGATTTCTGTGGGGGACGTTTGATTGCTTATGATCTGCACGTGCTATCAGTAGAACACCTAAGGAGTTCTGAATCAATAAAAACAGCTGAGCTGAGACGCTCAGGGTTCCATTGTCGATCGAGTATGGGGCTGGCCAGGATGGTGGTTCCCTCTTCTGAGGTCTGGCAGGCCTTCCACATATGAAAATGCCTCCTTCTCTTCTTGCTGAGATGCCCCATAGACAAATAGCATACCAACATGGAGTACTGACATCACACCAGCTAATCCAACGTGGAGACAAGGAAGAGAAAGAAATTCCAGAGCTCGTAGAGTCCGGTAAAGTACGCTCAGGGAAGCTACCTGAGGATAGAGTTTAAAAGTGTTAATTGAAGGCTCCTGAAGGAAGAGGAGAGAGAGAGAGAAAAGAAATAAGCCTCTATGAAGAGAAAAGACTGTGAAATTAATAAGTGAGAAAGAAAGCTCGGAGGTGAGAGCCACAGAATGGAGGCCCTTAGAGATAAAGAATTCAGCTGGGAGCAGGAAAAAGCAAAGTTCTTACTGCTTTTCCTGATCATGGAACCGAAGCTTCCTCCCGCCGCTGGTGGTAGAATACTGTTTCATGAACTGTGTTTTCTGATAGCTGCACTGTATGCGTGTGAAGCTCAAGATGTTATGTTTGAGGTCTATGGAAGGTGTTGTATGTTTCACCACAGCAGTGGTGAAAAAGAACACCAAACCTCCAGAATGTTTCCGCTGGAGATTCTTCCTACCGGCCCAGGACTCCTGCTGTTGTGGAAGCTGTGGAAACCACTGCTTGGAGCCAAAAAAGCCACATAGTTAAACTGACGAGTTTTGTTTTGTTTTTTTCCTGCAAACCCGACTAAGAGAAAGACAAGTGGTCCAGGCACTGGTGACGGTGATGAGAACTCCACCCACGAGGAACCCTTCCTACAGACAAGGACTAGTTATTTTTCCAGCAAACTAGACTCTATCTTAGAACCTGGAAAGTGTTTCCTCAGGGTCAGTATGTGTTGGACTTCAGAGATCCAAACTGGGACCCCCAGGGCCCAAACCGAAACGCCGCATCCCCACAGAGACTCACAGATGGGATATCGATGCAAATAGCAATAGGATTTATTCCAGTATACTGGGGCCGTTCTAACACGCAGGACAGAACCGACCCCCCAGGAGCAAATGGTTAAGCTTTTTATACAGTTGAAACGGTTGCTAGGCACAAACCAAGTTGGGACAAGTTGATTGGTCCCCAAATTGTTTTCCCATTTTGATAGGTAGGGGCCAGTTAACCTTTAAACTGATTGGTGCTGGCATATAGCAAGGTTGCGGGCTCCTAGAAAATGTAAACTTTAGGGTCTTAGTCAATGTGGATGGGGGGAAGACCCTTAGCCCGAGATCATGGGCTGTCTACGTGGGGAAACTCTTTTAGCCCAAAGCTGTCTTGTTTGTCTTAGAAAGTGTTTTTCTTTAACTCTGGGAACTGTTTTGGGTCACGGTGCTCCTGGCTTGGACCTACACAATTTTGGTGCTCTTAGAAGCCTGACTAAAGTTGGCTGTTTTGGTCTTTTTCTATACTAGGGATACTGAATCTTAAGGTGGGACCCCCACACATGCAGAAGCTGTCTTCCATAACTGGCCATCTTGTGCTGGTAGCTGAACTTGGTACTGTAAGAATTACTCAGGTGTGGCTGGTTTTGAAGGCATCAAAGGGTCATGGAAAGCACCTGAGACTTGACACTATAAGAGGCCACGAAAGGCCATTAGTGAATATGCAACCTCAGTAGTAGTTGAAGGCCCAAAATGAAGGGGTCCTGTAAAAAAAAGTTGAGGCTTGACACCATGAAGAGAGCCAGGAGAGGCTACTGGTGAAGTGCAGCCCAGTTGCAGCAGAGACCCCAGTGCTCTGAATATGTCAATACCACCAAGAGCAACAGGAATGGAGTAGAGTCAGCCAGAGTCTGGAGGACAAACTGTGCTTCAGAGGGCAGAACCAGAGAAGTGACCCAAGCCCTTTAGAGGAGCCCAGAAGATCGTGAGTGAATTCCAGATAATTGGACATGATGTTTTTCTGCTGTCCAAAGACATTGTAAAAAGCTTGATAGATGTTTAGTATCATTTTGTCATGTGCTTTAGAAGCTTCATAATTGTTCCTCTTGTAAATAGTTTTGCTGGTGTAGTGTTAAATTGTGTTGTAGAGATCAAAAGCAATTTTTTTTTGATTGGCTTATACAGAAAATGGGACATTTTGGGGAAGTTTATTTTTAGCTATGTTTGAAATTGTTTTGTGCACTGTTGGGTGAGGGGCTAAGCTAGGTCTTGGCGTTTGGTATTTCCTGCAGGTGCTGAATTTCTGTGGGCGGTGTTTAATTGCTTATGATCTGCACATGGTATCAGCAGAACACCTAAGGAGTTCTGAATCAATGAAGCAGCTGAGCTGAGATGTTCGGGGTTCCACTGTTGAGGATGGTGCTTGCCATGTTGGTGGTTCCCTCTGCTGAGGCAGAGTTTATACCTATGAAATATGCCTTCTTGTCCTGTTTGGTGAGCTACCACAGCGGTGTACAGCTACACCCCAGCCTTGGGCATGCTGTTTTGACAGTACCGATTGCCTCTTATTAGCAGTCCCTATTGGCAATCGCACAGGCCTCCTGTCCCCAGAGAGGCCATGCCTGAGAATCTTGGGACTAAGCTACTGCTGTGCTGTCTTAGATCCGCCCTGGCTTACCTTCCACTCTTGTCTGGATCCTCAGCGCCTCCTGAGCCTGCTTCACTTGGCATCTCCTGTCCCTACCACCTCGAAGTTGAGGTCCTCCCACCTAGCTCAGCTACAGAGTCCCCTCAAATGCATTAAGCTCCTGTGCCCAGAGTCAATGAGCCTGGGCTGCATCTATCCTTTGTCCCTTCTTGGACCTGTTTTCTCCCTGATAAGCAGGATCCATCTCTTTCTGCTCTTTCAGAGGGTCAGGAGAGTCTGAGGTTGGAGAAGTGACGTTCATTCCTAGCTGTGCGGATGAACAGCCTGCTGCTGGGTTCCTGGCTCCTCATGCATTTATTGTTTACTGGGTGTTTACAACAATGCAGACCTGCATTGGTGCTGGGGGTCAATGCCAGATCCTCCCTTGGGAACTCCCATGACGGGAGCTTACGGAGGAACGTGTAAGACGGTTAGATACAGCGATTGCTGAAATGGTGTGGAGGAGACACAGACCACACTGGCTCAAGCAATTGTAGAAGGCCTCAGAGAATGCTGACACCTGGGACCCTTCAAGAAAGGGATCGGCTCAGCCGGGCTCCCTAGGCCGTGGTGGTGCAGGGAGCCGTGCGCTCCAGAAGGGGAAGATGTTAGAAGATTCTGTGGTAGCATTTTTGACTTACATGATGAAAGAGTCCCTCTGGCTGGGTAAGGGAGTGCTGCATGGGTAAGGGGAGGCACTGCTGGGCAAGAGATTTTGCCAGGCCATGGCAGAGGGACCGGAGGCATGAAGCTGATGCTGGCTGCAGCTAGGAGTGGGAAGCTGACCCATGAGACATGGAGGGGTGGGGAGTAGGGAGGCACTCCCCAAAGTCACAATACTCTAGATGTGTAGCTTAGTTCTGATGTCACCAGAGCCCATCCTTCTGTCAAAGGCGGGGTGTCTGGTCCAGGGTGGCTAAACGTTCTATGTCATTCTTTATGTTTTAGACAGGGCCTCGCCGTGTAGCCCAGTCGTGATGCTCTTGCTTCTGCTTCCTGGGTGCAGTGCCACCACTACCTGCTCTTCAGCCTTGATACTGCAGCCCTAGAATATAAAAGGAATGCTTGTTGAGTGGACATGTGACCAGTGACAGGCCATACCCAAGCCCGCCTTCCGTTTGCCTCAGTTAGCTCATCTATCAATGGGACTACTGGTTTTGCACCCCTGACTCCAAGCTCTTTCCCAGGGGCGTGCGCCCACCTGTGCTGGGAGTCGATAATCCTTGGAACAGACTCCTGCTGCCTGCACCCCCTCCTCCAGCCCCAAACCCCAAATTACCTGCAGATGGTGCTGTCCTGGAGCTTTTCCATCTTGCCCAATGCGCACACAGACCCAACCCCCACTTAATGACACCTTGCTGCCTTGGGCTGAGGGAGGGGAGGGGGCTGGCCCAGCCAGGCTGTGGTTTCTTTTTCCATTGCGTCAGGCCTCAGGGTCCAGATCCCTGTCCCGCTGCCGGGCTGGCACCGAGGGCCACTCTGATCCCCTGCCTGTCCCAACGTCAGACACCATGTGCTCCCCATTTCGGGGATCCAGAAGCTTCCTGCCAGAGGGTGAGTTGGAGATAGGAGCCCTGCCCCTGGTTGGGGAGGAGTCCATTTCCCCGCCCACCGGCATAGAGCTCTGATTTTCTTGAGGGTGGGGCTGGGCTGGGCTGGAGCTGACCCTGGTGGGCTTCCTTGGACCAGGCTCCCCTGGTCCTTGCCCTCAGCTAGTTAGAGGTGGGATGCTAGTACAGTAACAGAGGCAAGGTTCTGGGTATGTGGACAGGTCAGTGACTACCATGAGGATGTATCCTCAGAGTGGTCACGTGAGCTTGGGCCTTTGTATTTGTCCGCTTGAGTGCATGTGTGTGTGTGTAGTGTGTACATGTGGCCAGGCCCACGTGTGTGCTACACCAGAAAGTGTGCCTGACTCCTTCCAAACAGGAACAGAAGTCTGGATTGTAGGGGTCCAAGCCCAGGATGCATGTAATCCACTGTAGAGGGGCCAGTGTTGCAAATAGAAGGTGGGTGAAGCCCACGTGTCAGTGATGGGAGGCAATGTGGGTGTGGATGGGGTAACACCAGAGGAGATGAGGGTTCTGGGTCCTCATTAAAATGGGGAGTGGAGCTAGCCTCTGGGCACAGGCTTGCTATCTCACCTCCTTGGGAAGCTGAGGCAGGGGATGGCAAGTTCAAGTCCTGCTGGGGTGCAAAGTGAGATCAAGGCCAGCCTGGGTAATTTAGTGAGATCCTGTCTCAAATTAAATGTGATATATACGTGAAATATATATATGTATATATATTTGCACGTATAGTAGTATACGTACTATATACTACTATATGTATTTGTACGTACTATATGTAAAATATATACATTTGTATGTACTATATATACGTACTATATATATTTCTCATATATATGTATATACATTGTACGTATAGTAGTGCACTTGGCTTGCACATACATACATACATATATACATATATACATATATACAAGAATTGTCCTTGGCTCTCTAACTCTGCAGTTCTGGTTACAAGCCTGCCTCTTGGTCCCAGGCTGTCCCCAGTTTACCCAATAGTCTTCCCCAGGTGAGAAGGCCCAGCACTGGCTCGGGCATGGAGAAACAGCCTCAGAAGCAGCCTCTGCTGCTTCCTGGATGGTGGCCCAGGCAGTGCCTGGGCTCCTACTTTCTGTTCCTCCATTTCCTGTCTGTAAAGTAGGGTGAAGATCCTGCCCACGTCCACTTCAGGCAGAGCGGGGGCCCCGTGGACACCTGTGATGTCACCTTTGATTGGTCAGCTGAGGCTTTGCTCTCCATCCCCAGCCGCTCACCCTACAAACATGGCTCCTCAGCCCTTTCTGTAGACACTGATTTTTACCGACAAGAATGAATCCTGCCAGCAAATTGCAGTGCTGTCCTGATGCTCTGGGAATTGCAATTGTAATGAGGTTCTAGGGACAGCTGGTAGGAGGGGAGCCGAGGACTGGCTTCTCCACTCTCCGTAACCCCTCCCTGTCAGGGGGTCCCTGGACGGGCACTGTGTCCTGTCTGCATGTCCCTCAGGAAGCTGACATTCTCAAGGGGCTGCGGTCTGGGGAGTAGAACCCTGAGGTGTGGTCTCTCCGGAGATGGTGGCTCTGCTCCTTAGCATGACAATCAGCTGTCTCGGACAAGGTGGGCCTTTGAGAAAACAGGAATCCAAATGTGGTGGTGTACACCTGCAATCCCACAGAAACAACAGGATTATAGGTTCAAGGCCAGCCTGGGCTACATAGTGAAATGCTACTCAAAAAGGAGTTGAGGGTGATGGCTTAGTGGGTAAAGATCCCACTAGGCCTAACAACCTTTGTTCATCCCTGGGCTTCTCTCCTTCCAGGAAGGAGGGAACTGACTTACAGGTTGTCCTCTGACCTTCATGTACACAGCCATGCATACCCACCCACACCCCACACAATAAACACACATGTAAATAGATACAAAAACTTGAAGGGGCTACAGCCCAAGTACAAGCCTGAGGACCAGAGTTCAGACCCCTAACAACCGTGTGAAAGGCGGGCATGGTGGTGAGCGCGTGTTATCCAGTGCTGTGGGGGTACGGGGGGGGGGGGCAGCGGGCAGATCCAGGGACTAGCTGGCCACCCAGTCTAGCCAGATAGGTGAGTTCCAGCTTCAATAGGAGACTCTCAAAAAAAATCAGAGAGGCTGAGGAGGTGGCTCAGTAGGTAAAGTGCTTGCTCTGCAAGGGTGAGGATCTGAGGACTTGAGTTTGAAGCCCCAGCATCAATGCAAAAGGCCAGGCATGGCTGTGGGTGCCTGTAAGCCCAGCATTGAGAGGCAGAGACGGGAGGATTCCCAGAGCTCACTGGCCATCCAGCCTGGTGAACTTCCAGTTCAGAGAGAAACCTTATTCCCAAGGGAGTAAGACAGAAAACAGGAAGATACCAGGCATCTTGCTCTAGCCTCTGCTTGTGTGGGGACTGGCGTATGCACCCTCGCTTTCATGCATGGAGCACACACGGCAAAGCGGGGAACCACTGAGAAGACACTCAGGGTGTCAGTCTCTGGCCTCCACAGATGTCCACACAGACGAACGCACACACAGAAGACAAACGAGATCGTTCCAGCCCATGGCTCCCCATCGCTCTCAAGCCCAACTGCCCACAGCGACCTAGGCTTATACAGTCCCTGTACATCTTCCCTGTGTTTCAGCTAGACCAGGCTGGGGGGCGCCCCAGGATCTCTAGCCCCAGAGGTGACACCAGAACTGGAATTGCTTAGTAGGCTACTCGCAGGTCTTGGGATGTGGTAGGTGCTCAACAAACCTAGAGGAAATTCATGAGCCTCAGTTTCCTTCTCTGGAAAATGGGCTAGTACTCCCATGTACCCCACAAGACTGAAGTAGGAAACAGTACGGTCCCACCATGCTCTGAGGCACGATGATATAAGCCGCCTCCTGGAAGGATACAGGTCAGAAAACTCAACAGGCAGTGGGGGAACCGAATATTATTGAAGGCCTCGTGAGGTTTTTGGGAACTAGACCCATCACCCATTAATGTTCACGTGTTTATGAGATAGGCCCTTAGAACATTGGGTTGGCAGATAGGGAATAGGCATATAGAACTCTGGACTTGTCTACAGGGCCAGTGACAAAGGGGTCCCACAGTGCACCCCCCCCCCCGCCATGAAGATAGTCCCTCTACTCCTCCACATGGACACTCTGTCCTCTGAGAACAGAACTACTGGCCATTAGCAGTTAGTGCCCAGCCTCGGTAGGCGAGGTACATTGGTCCTGAGTAGGCACTGGAGGACTCAAGGATGCCCGGGAGAATCAGTTCTGTGCTCAAGACCAGGATCAACTCTGGCAGGACCAGAGTAGGGTAGAGGGTGTGTTTGTTCATTCATTTGTGCACACAGCCTTCACACGTGCCCTGAAGCCTTCTGTATTCCAGCCATGGGCTTAGACTGGAGATGTAGGAGGAACATTAATAGACAGTGAACAAGGTCCGGTTTTGAATAAGTTTCGTGACGTTCACTTCTCAGCGGCCAGAGCAAAAGGCAAGCCCAAGCCATCATACACTGATGCTAACTCATGCACTGCACAATGCATGCAGGATACCCATGCCCACTCTGATGTCCTGTGATCCCTCATGAACAACGCAAGGGTCTATGTACATCTCACAGGTAAGGACTGACCAAGGCAGAGAAATGGCACCAAGGCAAACCCCACACCTCCCGGAGACTTCTCATTCCCTCTAGGTTTCTGCTTGTCTTTAATGTGTATGGGTGTTTTGCCTGGACGTATGTCTGTGCAGCATGTGCGTGCAGTACCTGCAGAATCCAAAACAAGGCATCAGATCCCCTGGAACTGGAGGTTAGAGACAGTTCAGAGCTGCCACATGGGTGCTGGGAGTCGAACCAGGGTCCTCTGGAGGATCAGCCATTGCTTTGGTCCCTCTGACAAGCCTTTGCCCATGTCTCACACAGTGCAGTCTGCCATCTTACCACTCACCTCTTTATTTTGAAGTGAGGTCTTGCCCGATAGCCTAGGCTGGCCTTGAACTCAAGAACGTCAGCTTCCTGCACGCTGGGATTACAGGCTTGTACCAGCAGGCCCAGCCTAGATCCAGTTCTAGTCAAGTGGTGCAGCCTGCCTGTGATGAGGTAGCATGTGAAGAGTCTCTGTCCCCTCCTGACTCTCGCTCCTGTCCTCCAGACTGCCAGGAACTGCTGCTGCTGCCGCCACCAACCCCCATGGCCTACGTTCCGGATGGGGGTGCCCCCGCCGCAGGGGCCATCCCCTTGGGCTCTCAGTGCTGTGTGTGCAAGGTGGAGCTGTCAGTGAGTGGCCAGAGCCTGCTGGACCGGGATGTCACCTCCAAGTCTGACCCCTTCTGTGTCCTCTTTACAGAGGACAACGGCAGGTGGATGGAGGTGAGTCCAACCACAAGTGTCTGTGATGGACAAGGACTGGCTGGCCAGAGGGGCTCCGCCTGGATCCAGGGGACACCAGGGTCCAGCCATGGGGATGAGGGCTGGTGGTGGAAGAGCACTTACAAAACGGTCATGTTTTACAATTAAACTTTATTAAGTTTACTTAAAATATTACTCAACCAGGTAGGGTAGTACATACCTGTAATTCCAGCACTGAGGCAGGAGGATGGCGAGCTACAGGTCTGTGGGGGCTATATAATAAATCCCTGTGTCAGGAATCCTAAAATAATACACACAGAAATAAAATAATTACTTTAAAATATATTTCTGGCCTGGTGTGGTGGCACACGCCTTTAATACCAATACAAGCAGAGACAGGTGGATCTCTGTGAGTTCTAGGACAGCCAAGGCTACATAATGAGACCCTGTCTAAAAAAATACCAAACAAAAAAAACATATTTCTGTCTAAATTATTGCCCACAGATATATAATTATCCTATTTCTTATATCCTAATAGTTTATAGTTTATATGGCTATAGTTAGGCAAAGCTTATATAGTTTTGCACAGACTTGCTTCCTGTAAGTAACTTCTGCTTTGATTCTAATGATTGCCACACCGTTGGCCAGAAGCAAAGAGAAATAAATTGCTCAGACATTGGCCCCAGAGATGGACTCATGCCCAGCAGTGCTACTCCCTGCTGTGTGACCTCAGGTGAACCACTGTCTCTTTCTAGACCTGTCTCTTGAGTGAAATAAGGCTTTTACTTTCCTTCACCTACAGTGAATAACTTCAGAACCAGGGACTTCTGAGCTCTGGAAGACTCTGCCCTGGGGGTTGGGAAGGTTACCAAGAAACTTGAACTGCTCCTGTTAGGAGCCTTCAAAACTAGCTTTGATCCTTATTACAAAGAAGCTGTCTGTGGTTTACCAAATTCAGATCAACTTCAGGAAGACATTCTGAAGGAAGGTTACCCGCCTCCCAAAGAGAATCCATATTCACACTTCAGCATCTCGTCTTCCGATTGTCTGCACACATGCAAAAGCTTTATTAGCATTTTTGGTTTATGTAGCAGAAGGTAACCTAGAACTCCCGATCCTCCTCCTTGGGACAGCAGGTTGAGCGACTCCACGCTGAGCTCCTGTATTGAGCCGGGCAATGGTCGACGCTGACTGAACATGCTTCAGTGTACAAGAGTTTTCTCAGGTGTTGGTTTTGTGATGGAAAAAAAAAAAATCTTTTAAAGGAGCTGTGATTGTTGACATGTTTACAGAGGGGAAAGTTGGGCCTGGAGTATGTAGGGTTTTGTATTACCCATGTGTTGGCAACATAGCCAACAGAGAGAGATGAGACAGAAGGTCAGCCCAGGAGTCTGGGGACAGTCCAGGCCCGTAGGTACCAATCCCTCTGCAATGTCTCCAGAACTCTCCGTGCTCCTCAGGGAGTGGTGTCTCCCTGACTCATGACACCTCCCCAATTTCTGCTACCCCCAGATTGTCCACACAGGCTAAAAATAATCTAGGTCCCAGCCTCTCCCGATCCCTGCTGCTCCTGTTCTTGGAAGCCCGGGTGGAAGGAAAAACCAACACAGCCCAGGTCTCAAAATAGACCGTCACAGAGGCTCTGCTGTGTGTGTCCTGAGACCAGGAGGTGATCCCTGCCCATACTACCGTGCACCCACGGTGCCCAGCCCTATCCCCGCCCAGGCTTTGGTGTCCAAAGCAGGTGGGCATAGACAGGACAAGTCCAGAACTCTGTACAAGATGCACACCCCACCCCCACCCCCACCCAAGCCCTTGACCCAGCCTCCCTCTACCACCCGCCTCCTTTCTGTTTCCTCTCAGGAGCACGTGCATTGCGATTCTGAGCAAAGAATCTTCTGGAAGTAAAAAATGGGAAAGCACCACATAGTCAAAGCCCTTCATTTTACAGAAGTGAAAGCAGGCCCAGAAGGGAAGAGGGATTTGTTCTCTGTCTCTTACTCAGCCAGGGCTGTGACCTGAGCTCCCTGGGAATGGAGGGGGTTTGTAGAGTCAAGAACGAGGTCTCTAGAGTCAGAACTGGGCTCGGATTTTGTACCTATCTCCCATTGACTTAACGTCTAAGCTTGGGCGTCCTGTTTGTGAGCTGGGCGGTGGGTGCTGGCCAGAGGTGCTCAGTGAGATAGTAGGAAGGCTGCCAGCAGCTAGCTAGAGCACCTGGCCACCAGGACTCTGCCTCCCATTGCCATGTCCCTCCACCAGTACGACAGAACGGAGACGGCCGTCAACAATCTCAACCCGGCCTTCTCCAAGAAGTTCGTGCTGGACTACCACTTCGAGGAGGTGCAGAAGCTCAAGTTTGCCCTGTTTGATCAGGACAAGTCCAGCGCGCAGTTGGATGAGCATGACTTCCTGGGTCAGTTCTCCTGCAGCCTTGGCACGGTGAGCCTGGGGCTCCCAGGTGGGGTTGGGTACACACAGGCCTGGGAGCCAGCCTCTGCTCTTGGGGTCAGGCCACCTTCAGACAGGGTTTCCCATCCCCTTCTTTCCCTTCCCGATCCTCCTGGCAGACTCCCCATCTGCCATGAAGACACCCCAGGAACCAACAGGCCCCAGAAGTATGGTAGTCCAGTGGGTTTGGGGCCAGGCAGAAAGCTCCCATTGAAGGGCCAACCAAACCCAGTGCCAGCCCTCCACTACCACAGAGAAGTGGGGGCTGTGTGATCCATGGTATGGTCACCACAGTCCTGTTGTTGACCTATCCTGAGAGCCCCTGCTGCCTCCCTGAGCTCTTCTCTCCATCTCTCCCACCCCAGATCGTCTCCAGCAAGAAGATCACTAGGCCTCTGCTGCTGATGAATGACAAGCCTGCAGGGAAGGGCTTGATCACGGTACCAGCCCCCTCCACCACCCTCCCCCATCAATGGGCTGCTTCTCCAGCAGATAATCACCAGCTTTGTTGGGAGTAAAAAAGCCCAACTTACAACTTAGCAACAGGTCTCTTAGCAACGGGCTCCCGGCTCTACAGATGATGATGCACTGGGGGCTGCCTGGCTGGGAGACTGTCAGAAGGCCCTACATAATACGGCTCAGGGCCAGAAGCCTCCTTATCATGGGGGAAGGGGTGTCCAGAGCTCTCACAGCATCCCCCACCAATACTAGTCTCTGTGGCCCCCCCCATCCCAGGGAGCATTTCACAAGTGTCTGATGTGCTATTGTCTCAGTACAGTGATTCCAATGGCTTCAGTGGTTCCCCTGTACCTTGTAGTGATTCCAGTGAAGTGTACGTTCTTCATGTGGACGGACTCCATGGTACTTGGAGGCCTAGGAGGCAGTCAAATGTCATCTCATAGACAAGGGAAATGAGGCCCAAGAGGAACAAGAGTGTTCCTCTAGCAAGTTCCCCATACAGCCTGTGAGGTGCTGCTGAAGGCAGCTCCTACTTCCGTGTGCTGGTGGGGCCCACGCTCCCATGGCTCCCCACGGCCTGTGGAATCTTTTCTTTGAGTCGTGAGTACCGTTAGTCTTGCTTTGCTTCCCCAGCCTCAGTAGTTCTACCCTTTCTCCTCAACCCCCAAGTTCGGGGCAAGCTAAATCCATAGCATGACTCAAACACCCCAAGATGGGTTGCTGTGGGCCTGAAGGTGGCTCCCAGCAGCCCCTTGGGGTTCACAGTCTGGCAGCTTCTTTGCACTGAGATGTCAGCAGGGGGACCCCACTCAGTGTCTTTCCAGGATGTCAGTGGCTCTGCTCTAAGATTCCTTCCTCTGGGAGACTGGACAGTAGGCACCACCTACTATAGTCTAGGTGAAGAACAGGGAGGGAGAAGTGCCCCAGGGCCTTGGCCTATGGTGCAGGGGCACAGGGCTGGCCAGTCTCCGGCAAAGTCATCCTTGGGCAAGCCCATCCTAGTTAAGCAGGGCCGTGAGTCTATCTGTGGGGAGAGGCCACAGTGGGATTTTTGGCAGTTGTGTTGAGGTCTGAGGGCCATGGGGAAGACATGAATAGGTGACTAGTGTACTTGATCATGTGGAGGACTGGGAGAGGGTTCTCACAGGTCCATTAGAGATGGGCGTGAAGAGATGGTCAAACCCATCCTTCCCTGGGCCTCAGTTTGCTTAGCTCTGTGCAGCTGGCCTCTTGGCAGTTAAGAGCTCTGGGTTGAAGAGAAAGCTTAAGGAGGCTGATGTTCCCTGGTGCAGAGCCTCTCCCTTTGGCTCACAACCCCCTCCCCTGCCTAGTCCCTGTATTATCTACCCCACGTCCTGCATCCCCTCTTCAGAGCTACAGGACTCACTTTCTGATTCCCCAAAGCAGCCTGATCATTACCCCATTTTCCAGAAAATGGAAACTGAGGTTTAGAAGTCAAGAGGCTGGTCCAGGGTCACCCGCCACTCACTCTCCCCTTTGCCCTGCACCCAGCCCCCGAGAGTTGGGTCCTGACAGGGAGGGGAAGGGAAGGAGCAGACCCCTACTCCTACCCTTCACAGCTCCAACCTTTCAGATTGCAGCCCAGGAGCTGTCAGACAACCGGGTCATCACTCTGAGCCTGGCTGGCAGGAAGCTGGATAAGAAGGTAAGCCAGGCAGGAGCGCTTCCATCAACAAGGACCTCCCCAGCCCAGGGTCCTGGGGCCTGCCCTCTTCAGCTACATCGGTTTCATTTCCCACATGGGACACACTGAGCACTGAACAACCCAAATCAAATCCCACTGTGAGAGAGGAAGGCAGATGGCGACTGGAACCCCTCTTGTTGTGGCCCCTTCTCACACTCCCCTGCAGGGCTCCTCTGTGACCCCCCAGGATCCTGCTTCCTGTCCAGCTTCCTCTGCCCTCTGACCACCTACATAGACCAGACTTTCTTCAGCTTTGTTACTTTTCCCATTTTCCAGTGCTGAGAGTGGGACCCAGGACCTCACGTCCACTAGGCCAGGGCTCTGCCATGGAGCCCCAGCACCAGGGGCCCGGATTAAACCAGGCGTCTTCCTGTCTGGGGCCCATCGCACTCTCCTCTCTGCCTGGGACCCTCTTCTGTGCACACTGTCATGGCGCCCTTCCCACATTCTAATTGTGCTCCCACAATCCCTTTCTTGAGCTTCCTGGAGACAAAAGTGGCAGCAGCCTTCCCCGTTACCTGCCATCACCCTCTTCGCCCATCTCCCTGACACATGTCATTGTCCTGCCCGTTCTCACTCCATTCCCTGTCTCCTTCGCTTCCGTGGAACTTCTGTAGAGTACCTTTTTTTTTTTTTAAATTTCTATCAATGAATTTCTAGAGGCCACCACACCCCTTGGTGACAGGCATCACGGACTGATTACATTTGGAGGGGGCCGCCTTGCCGTGAGCAGGTGGTTAGAGAACAGTTTGTGGAGTCAGCTCTCTTCCTTCCACCATGTGGGTTCTGAAGGTCGAATCCAAGTCATCGGGCTTGGTGGCAAGCGCCCTTCGCTGCTGGGCCGTGCGCTGGCCTACACTGTAGTCTTGGGTTTGTGGTTTCACTAGAAAGACCTGAGTCCTGGCCTTAGGAAAGGCATGGGCCTCTTGGAGCCTGCTGCTGCTGCATCCAAGGTGCAAGGTCTCTTAACTCACAGAAACCTGGCCTCACTGGGGGGGTTTCTCTTTTCTCAGGTGGTAGCACCAGGCCTCTGGTTGAACCTTAAAGAAGGTGAGGGAAGAGAAGGGACAGACTGGGCGCATTGTAGCTCCCACCAGCTCTGAATGAGGGAGGGAGCTGGGCTACATTCCAGCCCCGCCCCTTGCATCTGGTAGCGCCACACCCTCTCACACATGTCCCGCCTCCCCTCAGGACCTCTTTGGGAAGTCAGACCCGTTTCTTGAGTTTTACAAGCCAGGGGATGATGGCAAATGGATGCTAGTCCATAGGACTGAGGTAAGTAGAAGGGGCCTTGGTGGGGGGTGGGGATGTCTCATGACTCTGTGGTCAGTTAAGCTGACAGTGTGGGGTGGCCTGTGTGGCCCCGGCCATGGAGATCGCACTGGAAGGGCCACGGGAGCACTGGTTTCCAAAGCTGGAAGCATGGCTGTGGGTTTGCCCGTCTCTTCACGCACGTCCCTAATGGACCGTGAGCACCCTCTCCTCCTGGCCCCCCAGGTGATCAAGTACACTCTGGACCCTGTGTGGAAACCGTTCACTGTGCCGTTGGTGTCCTTGTGTGATGGGGACCTGGAGAAGCCCATCCAGGTTAGTGACTCTGGGGCCGTGTTCCCCACACGGCCAGCTCCACCTCCTAGTCTACCCCAACAGAGCTTCTGGTATATCAGTTTGAAACTCTTCTTGTTAAAATAGAAAGGGCCTCATCTTAAGAGAAGAAGGCAGGAGCCCTAGGTTCAAGGCCTGGATCTGCCTGGCCCCCAGGAACCCCAGGAGCCTTGCTGTAATACCTCCTGTTCCCTGCAAGGACTGCAGAGTTGCTGGATAGGATTACAAAAGGTCCTGGCCTGGCCAGGTGTCCTGTGGGTAGAGATCCAGCCTCCATCCTTGGGTGGCTTCGACCTGTGTTCCCAGCAATCATGGAAGGCATTCTGTGGGCAGCAGCTCAGGAGCCCCAGGGCTGGACAGACCAGACCATGGAAGGCGACGCCCACCTAACAGACGTGAGGTTTGCTCAGGTGCTAACAGGCTGTGAGCGCCTCCTGGGGACAGCTCCGGGGTGACCATGCTGACCCTGTCCCAGGTCATGTGCTACGACTATGACAGTAATGGGGGCCATGACTTCATCGGCGAGTTCCAGACCTCTGTGCTGCAGATGACCGAGGCCCGGGACGGTGTTCCGGTGAGTTGGGCACCCGTGCTGTGAGTCCCGGGTCTTAACAGTGACTAGAAAGAAGTCCAGGACTTTGAAGCAAGCAGACCAGTGCTCAGCCACTCGGCCTACCTGACCTGGAGCAAGACAGTCTCCCTGAGCCTCAGTTTCTCCCTCTGTCTGTGGGGTAGAGATTCGGGGTGCATATGAAAAGAGCAGCCCCTAAAGTCTGGGCGCCTCGAGAGTGGTCTGGAGGGGCCATCCGGGTAATCTCTCTGGAGGAGGCCTCTGCCCCTGGGTCTAGGTTGTAGAGGGGGGACTCTGGGGCCCCCAGAAGATGGGGTCTTGAGACACCCTAGCTGAGCCTTCTTCCCATGGTGCCAGCTGGAGATGGAGTGCATCAACCCCAAGAAGCAGAGGAAGAAGAAGAGCTACAAGAACTCAGGCATCATAATCCTGAGATCATGCAAGGTAAGCCGAGGGTGCTGCTGTAGGCTGCACAGAGACCTCGGTCTCCCTATCTATAAAATGGGTATGTCAAAAAGGTAGAGCGTGTGACAGATTAGTCTCCTGTCCCCTTCTTGTGCAGAGCCAGGAAGGGTGGGAGATGATTTCCCAGGTGATTTTCTAGGTGGGGGACTATAGGGAACCACTTTGGTCCACCCTGGAGGCTTACTCCACACTGGGCGCTTGGGGCAGAGGCCGTGGGGCCAAGCACCCTGGCTTCTGGCGTCAGTGAGGACCCGGGAGGCTATGGTTTGCCTGATAGAGATGAGGCCGTCATGGCTCAGAACACTGTGGCCAGGCCATGTTGGCAGACAGGACAAATGCATCTGGTTCAGCCTGAGGTGCAGGAGAGCATGGTACTGCTGCCTGCTGAGGCCTCCAGATCCTAGTCTGGGCCCCGGATTGTCACAGGGTCACATGGACCTTCAGTGGCAGTGACACAGACAGTGCTCTGTAAGTGTCAAGCGTGATTTTGGACCCATTTCTGAAACACCTGCCACTCACAAAATTGGGCGTCTGCCTGGCTGTTGTTTTTTTTTTCCAGTCTGGCCTGATTTTAAGATGGCTGCCTGTATGATCCAGGCTGGCCTCAAACTCATCATTTTCCCAAGTGCAGGCATGACAGGCTTGGGAGAAGGATGTCCCTTTAAAAATTTGCTTAATTACATTTATCTTGGAGAGATCCCTGGTGCCATTGACATGGAAAAGCGTGCTCTGCTGTGGGGCAGCGGAGCCTTGTCAGCAGACATGGGGTCTCTAACCCCCTCGGAGGCCCTGACAGCAGACATGGGGTCTCTAACCCCTCGGAGGCCTTGGACAGGTGTCTGCGCTCTGTGTGTGTTAGAGAAGGAGGCAGTGGGGTGTGGGGCAGTGGCTGCCCATAGTGGTGAATGGAGACTTCTCTGTCTCCATAGACTGATTGGCAGGTGCGATTGACTCTGGGAAGCTGGTCCCTGCCTAGAGTGGTTCTGGTGCTCTGGGGTCCTCATCCACTCATGCCTTTGCTAGAGAGATTTGGAGTCTTTTGTGATAAGATCAGACCCAGCTGCTGCCGTTGGCCCCCTCCTGAGGGTCCAGGACACAGGCACCAACTCCTGTGGGGACATTCATAGTCACACCCAGGACCCACTGACTCACCGATTCTTCCAGATACACCGAAACTACTCGTTCCTGGACTACATCTTGGGCGGCTGCCAGCTCATGTTCACTGTAAGGTCCATCCCCATCCCCAGCCCATCTATGGCCTTACCCCCAGGGCTCAGGCCTCTGCCCCAGCAGCAGGGACTTGTGATAAACTTCAGCCAGGACTCTTGGGGGTTGAGGGATGCAGCTGGCCTCAGAGGAGAGGGCATAGGTCTTCTGTCCTAGTGGGTGGGCAGAGCCAGCTCGGCTGGGGGCAGGGAAGGGCAGGGCTACACAGGGCTTCCCACTCTGCTCACCACACCCCTCCCACTGGTTAGGAGGGAGCTGCTCCTGCCTTCTCCTCCGTTCACTTCAGCCACGCCTCTCTGTTCCTGGCGGTTCTCTGCCCACCTGAGGGCTGGGCACTGTTCCCTCTGCCACCTTCCCCGAGACCCTCCCCTAGTGCTCTCTGTCCTCAGACACATCCGGCATTCATTTGTCTTGTCTGAAAACATCTTAGGAATTTTCCACTCGTCCCCACTTGTCCCTCCCCTAGACAGGAAGTGCCATGAACTTGGACACCCTATATTTTGTTTCTTCTCCCTTCCTCAGCTTATCTCATAGCCCCTGGCATAGTGAGTACTGGATATCACTTGTCTACGAGACGAAAGGCTCCTTTGCCTGTGACTGTAGTGTAAGCTCCAAATGGCCTCAGAGCTCCACCAGGGGGCTGCAAGCTGTCCCTGCCATGGGTGGCTTTAGGGCAGAAGAGTAACACAATCAAACAAAATCCAGATTCCAGACCGTTACCTTGACTCCTGGGGCTGGGAAACGAGTAGACTTCCTGCGGCCGCTAGGTCCTCCCGTTCCCCGAGGCTGTGCTGGGGATCTGGGGTTGGTGGCCACACTGCTTGGCCCCTCTCCTCCTTCTGCAGGTTGGAATAGACTTCACAGCCTCCAACGGGAATCCCCTGGACCCTTCTTCTCTACACTATATCAATCCCATGGGCACCAACGAATACTTGTCAGCCATCTGGGCAGTGGGACAGATCATTCAGGACTACGACAGGTATTCTTGGAGACGATTCTGAGGGTCAGCTGGTGTCCCTTCAGACTGGGAAGCTCAGTTTGTCAGAGCTAGGAGGGAGCCAGGGAACTGCAGACCCAGGACCGCAGAGCAAGTAACATTCACTCGGTTATTGTGCCTTCCGTCCTGCGTGGCGGACACCGCCGGTTGATTCCTGGACTCTTGCCTGCCAAGCCCGGGTTCAAACCGGAATCTTTTGACACACGACGCAGCAATCACCCAGGAAGAAAGCGAGTTAAGATGAAAAATGAAACTCAGTTGCCCCAAGGCAGCCTCTGCTTTCACAGCCGGGGAAACAGGTCTGGGTGGGACTTAATGTGTCTCACCAGCCTTCTGCAGCAGGAAGATCTATGTGAGTTGAGGCCAGTCTGCTCTAGAGAGAGAGTTTTAGGCCAGCCAGGGCTACATAGTGAGACCTGTTTTTTCTGTTTTATTTTTGTTTTTTTAAGAATGTGTCTGAATGTACACAGATGAGGACAAGGGCCTGGATGGCCTAGTTTCACGGGACCAGGGCCTAAAGGGTGGCCACATTAAGAGAGACACAACATACAGAGCAAGGAAGGCTTCAGGGTCAGGCAGAAGGCCTACTATCCAGCAGGTACCAAAGCCCTTCACTGGGGCATTCAGGATCAGCAAAGCCCCAGTGAGCTCAGGACACAAGTTGGAGCCTTTGCCTCCTGCCCATCTCCTTTCCCTGGTCTTCCTGCTCTGTCCTGGACCCTGGAGATTCATCTTCTCCACAGTGCCCAGAGTGTCTTTGGTCTAAATGTTCAACGAACAAACAAGGCATTGTCCTTGCCTTTCAGAAGCTCTCATTGGAAGAGACGATTGGGATTTGGAGACACCTGTTTATGTGTGAGGCAGAAGTCCTGGGAACACGAAAGACAGGCATTATGGGGTCTCAGGGACCCGTCAGAATGGCCCACTGAGAGCTGATTTGGTTGGGCTTGGAAGATGAGTGGGAGCTTGTTAAGGAAAACGGATTTGGGGAAAGCTATTTCAAACAGAGCATAACAGGGCTGAAGTTAAGATGAGTGCCCTATGTATCTGAGGAAGTGTAAGAGGCCAGGGCTGAGGATGGACATGAGGGACAGGAGGACGGTGGAGACGAGGCTCTGAGGCCGATGATGAAGGCAGGCCATGGCTATCATTTTAGCAGTTTTTCCCCCAACTATAAACAGGAAGTTGGGAGCCTGGACCCAGTCCATTGGCTTCCACTGTGATCCTGCCTTAGGTCTGGGTTTGAGAAGGGTCCCAAGGATGCTTCCAGGCCCACTGGTCAAAATTAAGCAATAGTATCTGCCCTGGGCACAGATGTGTCAAGCCATGTCCAACCGCCGGAGGTGGGTTTAGGCTTGGGCGTAGGGGGACTAACTCTAGAGGAGCGAATTTCTGCTCTCTGTCCCTGGAGAGATACAAAGGTGGTGGACCAGGAGGGGAGAGTGTGGTGGGGGTAGAGGGGCCCAGATGTCTCACATGTTTTCTCTGTCTGGTCAGTGATAAGATGTTTCCTGCTCTGGGGTTTGGAGCCCAGTTACCGCCAGACTGGAAGGTGAGTGGAATGATCGGTGGAGGAGGTTGGGGCCCCGCCTCCTTCGGTGGAGATGAGGTTGGGTTGGGGGACCCCAGGGTTCTGGGTCTGCTGTGCACTGGTCCACACTGTCTGCACCCAGCCCTGTACCTCTGAGTGAGGCCAGGGGATGAGCACAGAAAGGTCTGAGACATGGGGCAGAGGGGTAAACAGCTGCTGCAGGGCCAGCATCCAAGTCTGGGTGAGAGGGAGAGGCAAAACACCCAGAACTTGCCCCGGGGTGCAGGACCGAGCCAGGTGGCAGGAGAGAAGATCAGGGAGTCGTCACAGCATGGGAACCAAGAAAGGCAAAGGGAGGAGAAGCCATGTGTGCAGCTGCGCCTGACAGCCAGCTTCACTCCATTCTTACCAAGCTGTAGAGGTCAGCTGTGGTCGCCCTTTCACGGTGGAGGAGGCTGGCAACGGGTCAGGCGGGATAGGTAGCCAGCGGCCTGAGTCGGAGGAGGGAGGGACCCTTAGTCTCTCTGACTCCAGAGGATGGAGATAGTGGGAGACCTGGCTGGACACGGGGTGACGACAGAGACAAAGTACTGGCCAGGGCGGAGGGCCAGGGCAGGCAGGTCTCGGATGCTGGGAAGGAGAGGAGGAGAAAGGGACTCTCAGCGCCCATGGCGTGGCCTTGCTGGAGGGCAGGTAAGGTTCTCATGTATGGTAGGAGGAAATGCTGCTGGTCCAGCTTGGGAAGTCACAGAGGATACAGGCCACAGAGCTGGGGATCTCCTACAGCCAGAACCAGAGAACCTATCCCATTTTACAGATGGAACAGCCAAGCCTCAGGGCTTTAATGTAGCTTGCTAAGAGGTCACCTTCACCCCAGGGGACTGGGCTCCAGGTGGGAGATGGACTCTAGGATCATGTCCAGATCTGTTGCTCCCTAGAGGAGGAGGCTGTGGGGATGGCATGCCCAATTCAGCCAGTCCCAGCTCTGGTCTGCCCTGATGTGCTGCACACTTCTGGAATGAATGTGCCCCACCCCCGCCACCTTCCTCTCAGCTTACCCCAGTGCTCACCTCAAGCATCAGAATGGCTCTGGGTCTGGCAAGGGAACAGTGGCCACCCTGGCCCTGCACAGTGTGAGGCAGGACTCTGTGGGACCCAGGCTGGGCCTCTGGGCAGGCATAGATGCCATTGGGAGCCAGTGGCCAGGCCCAGCATGAGCTTGTTGCTAGGATACCAGCCAGCTTCCAAAGAACTCAGCTGAATGAGATGTTTGCTTGAGAAAAATCCTTGGAAATGTCACAGGGCAACTCTGGGGGGTGCCGGGGCTCGGCCGGGCTAAGCACCCAGTGCTGCTAAAGCAGCACACTGTAATGACACTAGGAGGGGACAGACATTCTGTTGCCTCCCCAAGCTGCCGGAGCATACCAGACCTGGCCCTCATGGCCCTTCATGCTGTCATTTGGCCACCTTACCCCTGTCCTGAGAGCATGCCTTCCTTTCTTCCTTCCCACCTCAGGGCTTTTGCACATGCCTTCACCCAGCCAGTTGATTCCTTCCCCTGGCTCCTCCCACCATGCGCCTGCCTGCTGCTCCTGCTCCCTGGGAGTCCTGGCTTACATTGCCCACACTCACGTGGGGGTTGGCTCTCTGCCCTGGCACTCTCTTCACAACACCCAGTGATTTACTTGTGCTGTGTGGAACCGCTTGTTTTTCTTCTTGCTATGCTAGTACTTGGCATACAGTTGGTATGAAGTCCTTGCTTGGGACAGTGGACTTGGGGTGAATCTGGGATGAACCCAACCTAGTGACTCAGCCGGGGCTAGAGCAAACATGGCTTGGTTCTGGAGCTTATGAGGGCAGATTTTTTTTTTTTAAAGATTTACTTTATTTTTAATAGTGTGTGTCAGCGGGATTGGGTACTTGTGACTGTGGGTGCTGGCAGAGCCCAGAGGCATTAGTCCATTTGCAGCTGGAGTTATAGGTGGTTGCGAGCCACCAGATGTAGATGCTAGGAACTGAACTCTGGTCCTCTGCAAGAGCGGTATGCAAGGCTCTTTACCACTAAGCCCACTCTACAGCCCCAGACTGGGAGCTGGGACTCACGACAGGGATGCAGGGATGACCTTAGGGATCTGCACAGCTTGCATGTGACCCACTCGGCCCATTGCAAGGTCCGATCCCTGGTTTAGCAATGAGCAGTGGTCAGCCAATCCCAGTTAGTTGAGTAATGTGAGTCAGACGTCTGTTGAGCATCTTGCCTGGTGCTAAGATGGGAAAAGCCTTCAAAGCCCAGCCGAGGGTATCCCTGGTGTTCCAGGGTCCCCCTTCCTTTAGGGTCAGCTCTGTTCCCAGTTCAGGAGATCTCTTGGCAAGGGGGGTACACAGCAGCCTGGACCTCCCTAGAGAACAGTGGACTAGCATAGAAGGTCCCAGTTTCCGTTATGAAGTGAGGGAGGCAGATGTGGTCAGTGACCTAGGTGTGGCAGAGTGAGAGAGAACCTCAGAGGGGGCTGGCCTAGGTGTGGGGTGGGATGCTGTTTCAGCATGGCTTCTGCTTTTTAGGTGTCCCATGAGTTTGCCATCAACTTCAACCCCACCAACCCTTTCTGCTCAGGTGAGTGTGGGCCCTGACTGCAGAAGGAGCAGGCAGGGGGAGGGGACAGGGTTCCAGTTTCTGTCCTTCCTACCCCATCCCTGTCATACTTATTCAGAGTGACAGGTGAGAGAGTGGGACGTGGAGTCATGGATTCCTGGGTTCAAGGATAACTGCTGCCTGTTCCTGGCTGTGAAGCCTTGTAGAAGTCACTGCACCTCTCTGGGCTTTTACCTCCTTACCTGCCTCAGGGAGGTGTGATAACCTGCTTAGCTCATTTCTCTGGGTGAATAGGGATATAGGTGAGAATTAGGGGGATAGGAGGCAGATGACTGTGCAGTCCAGGATGATGGCATTATGCACCTGCTTTCATCTCGTCTGTCTCTTCCCTTGCTGGCCAAAAATGGACAGTGGCCTGGGAGGTAGGGGGAGGGAGTGGAGGTGAGTGCAGGATCCCCCTTCTCCACATAGACCTCAGGACCATTCAGAAACAGAGGAGGAGGAGAGGATGCTGGGGGGGGTGTGAAAAGGGCATCTACCCTCTTCTGGGTAGTAGAAGGTGTTGGCTGATCATGATAGCAGCTACCTGTGGGGCACCTAGTGTTTAAGGAGCTGTACAAGCCCCACCCCTGCCAGAGCAGCTGCCAAGTGTCCAGAACGGACCTCCAGATAGCTCTCCATGTCAGCCCCTTGCCAGGAGAGGCTCAGGAAGCTTAAAGAGATCAAGCCCACAGGCGAAAGTAGCAAGGAAGGGCCTGAACTCAGGCCTGATTCAGTCAGGCTCTCACTACTACCTAAGCTCAGCCCTGAGAGCTTTCTGTTTCCAGGCCACATGGCAATGGCAGGGACAGTCCCGGGAGCATGCAGTGGGTGCTTTGCCAACAGCAGGATATGGGCGGGGGCCCAGGGAGGTGTTGGGCTGATCCAGGTTGTCTTCTGCAGGTGTGGATGGCATCGCCCAGGCATACTCAGCCTGCCTGCCCCACATCCGCTTCTATGGTCCCACAAATTTCTCCCCTATCGTCAACCACGTGGCCCGGTTTGCAGCCCAGGCCACACAGCAACAGACGGCGACGGTAAGTGGGCAGCAAGGGCAAGTGCACGCAGGGATGAGGCTAGCCCTGGCCTAGGGCTCAGCAGCAGGACTGCAGTGTGGGCTGTGTGGCTATGATGTGGCAGGTGACCAGCCTGGGCATCTGCAGCCCTGGTCATCTCGTCTCTTCTGGTGGGGCCAGGTGCCAGGGCTTCCTGGGCGTTTCCCCAGACTTCATGGCGGCTCGCTGGCTCTGTGAGGCCGTTTTCTTGTGGCTCTACTCCATCCATGCCCTTTTTGCCTCTGTTGCTACTTAGCAGCTCCTTGGCCACAGGTTCTGCACCTGTGGGCTGTGGGTTCAGCCACACGGGCAAGGGCCTCCTTGGACTCACCTCACTATAGACTCTGAGCCTGGCACAGTGTCTGGTGGTGTCAGGGTCTCAGTGCTCCGTGGATAGATGAGATTAAGTCAGTGAGACCATGCCGCTAGCCTATTCCAGAGGCTCTACCGTACGAATAAGGGGGACCACTGTGGAGCAGTTTGAGGGAGGGAGGCACCTGGTTGTAGAAGAAGCAGAGGTTGACTTCCCTGAAGTATCGGTGGAGAGGGGAGGATCTGAGAACAGAGGACAAGGGGCTGGCTCTGGCGCTGGGAAAGACCGGGTGTGTCCTGACTGACTTGGAGGCAGGCAGGCTCTGTGGGATGGAGCCCATCCTAGTCACATGCTCTACCACCCTTCATGTGCGCTCAGAACACATCAGTGTCCTGCTTGCATCTTGGGGGTACATGCCAGACTGCCTGAGGAGGTTAGCGTGTGATGATCCTGCAGTACTCGGCTCCAAAAGGCCTTGAGGGACAGACGAGTGGAGGAAAGGGAACCGCGTCTCAGGAAAGTGGGAATAGTACACACTAAGCACTGAGGTGGGGACAGCCAGGAAGGGGCTAGGGACCAGACTGTGCATTAGACGAGTCTCAGCTTTAACCCCCTGGCTGTTCTCGAAGCCCATTTCTTTGGATGCAGTCGGAGTGCTGACCTCTGTGGTGATGTAAAATGGGGTGACCTGAATGAGCAGTAACTGTGGAGCTCGGGGCCAACAAGGCTGTCGGCTGCATGAGTCCTTTAAAAGCATGGAAACAGGTTTGCATTTCTTCTCAGGAAAATAGCAACTGGGAAGGGAACATGAGCACATTCCAGCAGTGTGCCAAGCCCCTGCCTCCTGCTGTACTTGCTGCTGGCCAGGGGGTCAGCTGGGCAGGTGGTGGGGTCATGAGACAAATGACTTCATGTCTGAGGGACTCCAGATCTGCAGAGGTCCCTCCACCAGTGAGGAGAACCTCACCTTTGTTCTGAGCAAAAGAACTTGAGACCTGCGCTCAGACACCTGGTCTGACCTCTGTGGAATCAGCCCGGTTTTGGTCGTACATGCTACTCCAAGGCACCCTGGCTTCCTGGTGTAAGCTGCTACCTCCGAGGCCCAGGAGTAGATTTTTTCTACCATTTGCCTCTACCCTCTCAACCAAAGGTGGTGAGTAGGGCTGTGGGGTGGCTCAATCTCAAGCTGAAAAGACCTAGTTCAAGCCCCTCCTCCCCCGCTTCCTGGCTGTGTTACTAGGGTGGGCAGTGTAAGCTCTCTGGACTTTCACCTGTGCTGACAGCACCTTCCTTTTCTGTGTGCTGTAAAGATTCAGCCAAATGGGCAAGCGCACTGTTCAGCCTAGCGCAGCACACGAGACGTGTTGGTGATGGGAATGTCTGAGGGTACATGCTCAGGCTATCATTTGGTAATGCCATGCAGTGAGGCCCACAGCCAACAGAAGTAACTGGTGGATTGTCGGACGCTGTGTAGCCATGTCTTGGTGTTGGGGAATCTGATGCAGCTTCACTCTCTCTGCCCCTCACAGATGCCCACACAGCACTCACGCGAGCAGGAAATGGGGAGCAAGTGGTGGTGCCTCTAGCAGGCTTTACTCTCCCATTCATTTGTTGCACATTGTCTTTTCTAAGCGCTTCTGCGCAGCCCCAAGGACACACGTGAGGTCCGGCCACAGCAGTAATGAACGAAGTTACTTAAGCCTGTGATGGTTGCAGTACAGGTCCACACAGGTGGGGTCTGACAGTGGACACAAGAAAGGTTGGTGCTTAGAAAGGGATGTCCAAGCTTAGTCTTGAGATCCTTGCCTGTGTGTAGTGGCCCAGCAGAGGAACGGACTGTGCAAAGGCCAGGGGGCTTGATGTGTGGGTTTAGCAGACAGAAGGCATGTGGAACGAGACTGTGACAGGGTGGGTAAGGTGGGGAGGCTGGCCGTCTCCCGCAGGACCTTGGGAACCATCGAG
This sequence comes from Cricetomys ansorgei, assembly GCA_026225945.1. Classification (NCBI taxonomy): domain Eukaryota; kingdom Metazoa; phylum Chordata; class Mammalia; order Rodentia; family Nesomyidae; genus Cricetomys; species Cricetomys ansorgei. The sequence goes on from JAMJFZ010003163.1 coordinate 24,585,042, forward strand.
CACTCTGGGTTTCCACCTGAGGGCAGTGGGAAGCCACTGGAGAGTACTTAGCAGGTTTGAGTGGCCTAAAAAAGGCCTCTGCTTTGGTCAGTAAGGCCTTTTTTGTGGCCCCCTCCTGGTTGGTGGCCTAGGGTCCAGTGTTAGAGGTGGAGTGCCTCCTACCCCCAGCCTGGGGCCCCTTGGCAGCCAGTTTTTCAGAAACTTCCTTGGTGGGGACGCGGGGGGGGGGGGGGGAAGTGTATGCAGCTTCCCCAGGCTCTACCTGGAACCACTATGGTCAGGTCCGTTTCTTATAAATCCAATCATTAACGCATTAGGAGAAGCAGCTGTGTACAGCCAGAGCAGCGAGGTATGCCTGGAATCGGCAGAAGATGCTCTCTACTCTTTGAATGTGCTGGGAGTTTGGTGTGGGGACTCTACTTGACAACGTGGCTATTTCTTAGGCCTGGATGGGGCTCCATGCCCCTGACATGCAACATGTGCTGTCAGGGTACCAAAGTGTAGGCTGGTGGGCCTCCTAAGGGATCATCACTGACAGTGGAAGCAGAGTGCACAATTGCTTTGGACAGAGGATTCAACACTCACATCTTAGAGCTGTGGCTAGGAAGGGTAGAAGGGACCAGCACAGTAGGCGCATCAGTGTCCCTTTCCACCCCTCCTACTCCGTCCTCTCTCTCTTCGGCCCTTTTGATTGGTTCCGAGGGTCTTGGGAAGGTAACGATGAATCTTTGGAGCTCCAGTTTGTGATGGCCCTGGCTTTGCCCAGGCTGGCTGTGGTACCCAGGACTAAGAGCTTACAACCAGGGCTCTGGATGCTGTCCTAGACCACTGTCCCAGGCATTTTAGACTCTTCAACTCCAGGTTAATGGGTGACAAGAGCTTTTCCTGCCAGGCTCACAGTGACCAGCTACCAGCGCAGTGGGCGGCAGAGAACAGCCTAGAAAGAGCCATCTGTCACTAGACTTGGGTATGAACCTGCCAGTAACCTTTTACATGGCCTAGCAAGTCATGTAATCCCTCTGAGCCCATCTGGTGGTCTCTATGAAATTCATAGTACAGGTTGTCTTCTAGAGGCCCTATGTTCAGGAACCTCTGGTCCTCCCTGCTGAACCCACGGTCTCACAGGAACCCAGGCCCACCTTTCTGCACTCACAGCCTGGGAAGAAAGACAACAGCAGGAGGAACACAGGGAGGCGGGGATGCGCGTCTTTACTGGACAGGGCTTGAAGACAAGTGCTGTCTTTGAGCAGCCAATTAGAAGTCTAGTCTCCTTTTCTTTCCTCAGTGCCAGGCCTCTTCTGCCCTCCCACCAACCTAAGTATCCCAGGAATATTGCCCTGAACTGCCTGGGAGGGGGTGGGGCCAATGTGGATAAAAGGTCAGCTAGGAAAGGGACCCTGGGACAACTGGCAGTGGTAGGGAAAGGGTTTAGATGGACTGATAAAACAGGTTAGGGGCTGGCGGCAGCAACTCTTCATTGCTGGTTCAGGCTACTATCTCCATGGCAACAGGTATCCCCAGCCAGGGGATTGATCTATTAAAGGAACAGTGTTGGAGCTGGGGGTGAGGAGGGTGGGGCCAGTGTCTGCACCAACCCACCATACCCTTACCTGTAGGAAGCAGGGTGTTCTGGAGGCTGTTTGTATTGTCTGCAAGCTGCACAGCTTTGCTGAGGAGGTGGCTCCATGCCTACCTGGGTCACCTCAGCCCTCCCTTAGCTTTGTGGCTTTCCAGCATGGCAGCTAGGGGCCAGAGTAGAAGACAGAAGCCCCCAACCGTGAGTAAATCAGCACAAGGCTCATCTGTTTATCTCATGGATAGGGTAGAAAACCCTTCCTCTGAACAGAGCCACAAGATGGCTAGGACAGCACTGAGGTAAAAGGTGCCGACTCCAAATCCGAGGTCCATTTGTTGGATTATCCTGTGAATTTCCTCAGTCACCCCCTGTGAGCTTATCCTCAGATTACCTGTTTTCATTATTCAATATATCCTAACTGAAGTAACTTATAAAGGAACACACTTCGCTGTGAGAATTCAGTGTCACCCTAACAGAGAGTAACAAGAGACAGAGGAAACTGTACAATGGTATTAGGGTCTAGCCGGAGCTCATGCTGCCTGAAGCCCTAAGCTTCCTGCCTTCTGTTGATGAGGATCAGTTGAAAGCCCGAGGCCTAAGATACTAGTCTGCACCATGGCCACCTCCTGGGCACCGTGTGTAGAATAGGGTAACCAATGTATGCCTACTCCTCCTGCCCCAATTCTGACACCACCACAACCCTGGTCCCCATTCCAGAAGTGCTGGCCCAAATAACCTGCAGGTGTCACCTTCTGTGCTAAGTATGGAGCTCACAGGGCACATGTGTTCCTGCCCACAAAGACAGAGGCTGAAGGCCAGAATGTGTTCCTGTGCAAGTCTGGGCCTGTGAGGCAGCTGACACGCCAGCTCTGAGCAGTAACTTGCAGCTTAGAGGTGATGAAACTCAAGTACAGCAGATTAAGTCTTAGTGGCTCAAAGCTGTAAGCATAGCAACTGGCAGAGCCAGCCTTGAGCCCAGGGCCCAGCCCCAGAGCAGGGAAGGCAAAGATGTCCCATGGTGTGGGCCTTGAGGATTTGGAGTGGGGTCAGGGCCTCACGCGCACTCATCACCTGGCTGACTCTCCTTACAGCAGTACTTTATCCTCCTCATCATCACTGACGGGGTCATCAGTGACATGGAGGAGACGCGGCACGCCGTAGTGCAGGCCTCCAAGCTGCCCATGTCCATCATCATCGTGGGTGTGGGCAATGCTGACTTTGCAGCCATGGAGTTTCTAGACGGGGACAACCGTAGACTGCGCTCACACACAGGCGAGGAGGCGGCCCGAGACATTGTGCAGTTTGTACCCTTCCGAGAGTTCCGCAACGTGAGTACGGGCCCAGGTCGGGAGGGGCAGCTACAGCATCATAGACAGAGCTCGTGGTCCATGGTGGGTGGGTATCCCGTCAACCTGATACCTCCCCCTATACCCTGTTGACTTCTGAGGGCCTAGTGCCTATTATGAGCCAGGTGCTGTCACCATTGTGACAATGTGGACACTTGTTTCCACAAGCCAAAAGAAACCAATCCAGATTATGGCTCTAGTAGAGTGTCCTGGGTAAGAATTATCATGGTGGGCAGAACACTGAGCAGGCTGAGGTGGGAGCCAAGGCCCAGAACTGGGGCTTCTTGCCCTTTCAACCAGCCCCTTATTCTGCAGATGGGAAGATGGAAGCTAAGAAGCCCCTCCTCCTGTTAGCTTGGCTTTTGAAACAAAAGACCTTTGTGAGAGGGGAGGGGCTGGTGATAACCAGCCTCTTTCTGAAGTGGCTCTGGCCTAAGATGACCTGTGAGGAGGCGAGGGGTGGCTGGTGGAAAGGTCATGGGATGCCGGGTCTTTTGGATGGGTCCAGGTCTTCTGGTGGCATCTACACAAGGCTAGCCTAAGTTCTCTTATGGGATCAGCACTGCACGGTCTTAGCTAAGCCCTGACCTTACTGAGCCTCAGTTCTCCCAGCTAAAGCCTATGGGGATGCCTTAAATCCAGCCTCAGCAAGTGGTCATCACGCATCGGCCTGGGATGATTCTCTTCTTCCTCTGGCTTCCCAGGACAACTGTGGGGCATTGGTCATCTGTTGCTGTATGACACAGCGAGTGACTTGCCACTTTCCTGTGGGTGGCTGCTCAGTAGTGACCACTCACTGCTGCTTATCAGAGCCAGAGTGTTGTCAGACAGTGCTTGCAGCTGAGTAGGCTAAACAGCCCTTTCTTCCCCCCAAATTCGTCCTCTAAGGTCTTTCCCAAACACCTCGAGCCTGTAAGGGAAGAGCATTAAGGATTAGAGCCTGGGCTAGAATGAGGGACACTAATTTCAGTGGCCTGGCCCTCTAGCCCTGAAGTCCTCTGTGACCCGCCCCTGCTGTCACAGCTCTGGGATAGTCAATCTTCCAGCTTCTGCTCACTAATCCTTTTTCCTTTTTCTTTCCACCTGGACCCCACAGGCAGCAAAAGAAACTCTGGCCAAAGCGGTGCTGGCGGAGCTGCCCCAACAAGTAGTGCAGTATTTCAAGCATAAAAACCTACCCCCTACCAACTCAGAGCCTGCCTGAGTCCGGCCCCGCAGCATGCCAGCTGAGCCCCTGGCCTCCCCAGGGACATGCACGTCCACCATGCTTCCTCCTGGGTGGCTTTTTTTACCAGTCCACATTTTATTTTTTACAACCAGACCTCCACCCCACCTTCCCACAGCCCAGCTGGGCTTCCTTTGTCAGAGTCAAATGATGCTTCCAGGCCAAACTGGCATCCTCTCCCCATCCTCCTGCCATTCTAAGTATTGAATGTACTTTGTATTATTTTAGTGGAATTATTGTTATTAAAGAGAATAAAATTTTTACAATCATAACTGGCTTTTTCTAAGTAAGTAGCTCCAAAAAAGGAATGTATCCCTAGTGCATACTTTGTACGGCGGCCTGCTCTGTTTTATACTGTGACTGTGTTTTTGTTATACTCAGGGTAATAAAGGAGTTTCAGATGTTGTCTGGCAGCTCCTTCCTTAGTAAGGGTCAATGGGCTCACTCACTGATTTGGAAAAGGAAATTAACAGAAAGACCTTCACTCCGCTCCTCCATTCTGGAAGTCGGTGTGATCACTTCTAAGTGGGGACATGCATTCCCTGTGAGCAGCAGTGTCCTGTGAAATTGGCACAGGACACAGCACCCTTCACACACTGTGCAGACATGAAGAGCCCACCCAGCCAACACTTCATGCTCCTCTTGGCCGACACCGTCCTACTTACTCTTCACCGCGGCAAGACCTCAGCTGCTGCCACCCACCTTCTCCTAGGATGTCCTAGGCACGTCTTTGGCCTCAGGACCCTCTAACAGCGAACATTTCCACTGACCACCGCGTTTCTAGCTCCCTCTACCAGCACTGTTCATGAACCTTGCACAGCCTGGCCATGACCCTGGAGAAACAGGGAAACACACAGAACCTACTAGATAGGCAGCCTGTGGAAGTATGGCTGACCCTTGTGCACGTGTGCCTGCCATGCCCAGCATCTCTCTTAGCTCTGCAAGGGGCTTTCCCGCTCAAGCTAATGACCCTACACTCTGCTCCACTGACACAGTAAGCCAGTTAGTTAGCTCAACCTTCGCTCTAGGCTAGTCCTTCCTAGCTGCTGGAATTGGGTAGCGCCAGGCAGGGACCAATCTCAGGAGCCATGGTCTATATGGTGAGAGTGAGGAGAAAACTTCTGTTACCACCAGATGCTCGTTTATTTTGAGACAGGGTCTTACTATGTAGCTCTGGCTGTCCTAGAACTCACTATGTAGACCAGGATGGCCTTGAGCTCAAAAAATCATCCCGTTTCTAGGATTAAAGATGTGTGCCACCACACCCAGCTCTACTAACTGCTCATTTATCTACCCCTGGCTCGGCTAACCAGGGAGTCTACTGGATATAGCTTCCAGGTAGGTAGGGCAACCCAGACAAGTCACTGTGCCTCTGGGAGTTTTGGGTTCCTCTGTAGAATATACAGAAAAACACAAGTCCACTAAAACAATGCAGAGTGTCCTCCCAATGGCCATTATGACCTGTGCATAGCAGGCCTCAGTGGTGTCACAGAAGCAGAAGAATAGCCTGTCTCCCATGGGAGCCTTTCTGTGTCTCCTATATATCTGGGGTTAGGGCTGTTAATGCTCTTCCAGCTCCTTCTAAAAGTATTCCTCTAGCAGGTAAGGGAACAATGCCAGCCCATGACAGAGTCAATTAAGGCATGACCGTGCAACTTACAACTACAAAAGTGTTGACAAGATTCCAGCTGAGCACCGAGCACCAAGAAGTACTTGCATTCCATTCTAGCATGTGTAACTAGGCTGGGCGTGCCAGAATGCCAAGAAGCCACCCAAGTCCAAAAGGCTGTGCATTGCCACTGAGCCCGCCTTGTTTCCTGCAGGGGCCTAAGATGACAGCTGAGTCACATACCCACAGCAAGGACATTCGAGCCAAGGAACCTGGTGTGCCTAAGCAATTAACATTTTGCTAACTGGAGCTAAGACAGAAGCTGGTGGAGCTGACAACCAGATCTGACCCTCCCAACACGTCACTGTTCTAGCTACAACTGTGCAATGCCACCGCCAAACAAACCTATGTGCGACACGCTAATACACTCTGGACATCCTACTCAGACACGGGAGGCATCTCATCTAGATGATCGATCATCCCCACAGGAAGCTGGTGTTATTCCTGTTTCCTAGGGGATGGGACAGAAGAAGGACCTTGTCTGTTTGTATGCTGATCACCCTGGCATGTCTATGGAGGGTAGAAAGAGGCTGTTCTCAAGAAACTGGAACAGCAGGCCTGGTTGAGGCAAACCAAGCTTTCCTCTTAGGTGAGGAGGTAGCCAAAAGGGAGGAATTCAGGAGAAACAAAGCAAAAGCAAAAAAAAAAAAAAAGATAACTATTAAAGTCACCTCTGATAATGCACCTGACTGAGTAGCTGGGAAAGATGAGGAGCAGGAGGGGGAGAGCGGTGTCTTACCTCAGTCTGAGGAAGTTTCTTTCTACTGGGTCCTGGGACCACCGCAGGCTGTGCAGGCAGGGAGGGAGTCAGCTACCTTTCTAGGTCCAGTCACATCAGCCTGCCTGCTTTTTATAGAGGGAAAATAGGTGACTTGAATTTCAAGTCTCTCTCCTCCCCGCCCTAGGACCATAGCCTCAGGTAGACAAATGACAGGAGCTGACACTGACACAAGTCAGACACTCCCTTGCCTCCCAGATAGAGCTGGCAACAGATCACTGCTGTCACCTGAGTTAATGTACAAGGCTTAAAGAAACCATCACCAATCTTTTTTTAACCTTCTTACCAAACTGTAAAATCCCACTCAGGCAGGAGTACATTTGGTAGGACTGGTCCCTAGATCCTTCTCAGAGGTCAACACCTATAGATGCTCAAGTCTTGTCTGTAAAATGGTTTGTTTGCATAGTACCTACTCATGCCTTCCTGTTTACACTCAGTCATTCCTAGCTTACTTGACTTACAACAACTTATGATGCCTATAATCATGTGATATACTGTTACACTCTCTAGGGGAAAAAACTCTGTACATATTCAGTACAGAGGGAATCTTTTATTTTTGGACCCTGGTTGATCTGATCCCCAGGTGAGACCTGCCACAGTACAAGACTAACTGGGTTCTGGAGGTTAAAGTGGGGGTTCTTTCCATCTCTGCTCATTCTATTCTGTGGGAGGGGACCATAGGTCTGTCCCACCTGCTTCTCTATTGGTTGGCTGCTTTGCCACAGAAGTGGTGTTTCAATTACAGGCCTCTCCACCATTAGGCACAATGAACTATGATAAGAAAGGCCACCACAGTGTGACTCACAAGGTTTCCTGGGCCACCAAAAGCAGAGATCAAGTCTGAAGCTGGTCATACCGTCACTCACCAGTGATCCTAGCACACGAAGCTGAGTCGAAAGGATGACAAGTTTGTAAGCCAGCTTGAGCTACACAACTCTGTCAAAAAGAAAAGAAACCTGGGTCTGAAGACTGCTCAATGCAGTCAGATGCTGGAGATGGGAGAGCTGGATGCACAAGATGTAGTGCAGAGAGAGAGCTTGCTCAAACGGGTTTAAAAATTGAAGGGACAGTTTGAGACCCTGCAATCCTGTCACCCTTTTCCAACATCAAGAGACCACGAGGAACACGACGAGCGGCCTCTGAAAAAACTCAAGCTGCGTGAAACTGACGACGTTGAAGTCTTGGTCTGCCTCCTAAAATGCTCAGGGCTGCTCTGGGTACAGGAGCATGCTGCAGGAGTGGCAGCACAGTCACAGGAACAATGGCACGAAGAGGCAGAAGGTACTTTGCAGTTTTACCTGGATGTTTCATCAGGATGGAGCTGACGCGCCTATACTGACAGTCAGGAAAGGTTAGCACTGGGAAGCGCTGCAAGGGACGGCAGCATTCACAGGCACGGGCACCCGAGATGGGTGAGGGAAACCATCTGCTGGTGGGCACTGGTGTCAATACACTGGAAGGGGAAAGGAAGGGCTGGACGAGATCCAGGGCCCTTTCTGCCCACGTTAACACTGAGGAGCTTCCTCTGCCTGCCTTCCGGAATGTCAGCGCCAACACATTCGGTGTCTCGCTCGTCTCACACCCATACGAAGGGAAAACAATAGGTGCTGGAAACGGAGAAGAAAACTTCTCAGGCTCATCCTGGTGTGGAGGCACAAACACTGCTACGTCCGCCTCTCAGCCTGAGTCCTGCACACCTGCCCTCCCTCCTCCGTGAGACATAAATGGGCAAGGCCCTCTGCTTTTTGGCTGTTCAGTGCTCAGGAGCTGCTGTGTTTGGGAAGAGGATGTGGGGCAGGTGGGGAGGGTGGGGGCGGGACGCAGTGGATAAAGGGACAGTACTGAGGCAGCACCTTAGGCTGGAAATAGCTTCACAGTCAAAAGCCACAGCTCTGTATGTGCCAACAGCAGTGCCCTGGTGGAGTAGAGTACAGCCATCACACGCAGGTACGTCCCACTGGTTTATAGTCTGAGGAGTCCAGAAACTGCTAGAATTAGTCATCTCTTTAACATAGCTATCAACAGTTAAAGTTTGTTTCTCTTAACATTTAGAATCTTAAACTAAATCTTTTATTTCAAAAACAAAATCAAAACAACTTTTCAGGGAGAGAAGGTGGGCAGAAGATGGACACGCCCCCATCACCAGTCCTTCCTTCCTCCTTGGGTTGGATGGAGGGGAGAACATGGAAGAGCATGGCCTCAAGGGCTGCTGTCGGCTTGTAGCCTTGTGGGTGTGGTTTATAATCTTTACTCAGTCACAAGACATCCAGGAAGGAGTAGTTCTAGGAAAGAGCTCGGTGTCATCAGCTAAGGCAGCCTCTGTCTCTATCCCACACACAACATGGTAGAACCAAACAGCCCATTCATCTACAATAGAACATAGAGAAAACGTCTCCCCTTGCTTCCTGTGCTGCTAAGAAAGGAGAAAAACAAGAAAGCAAAACGGTACAGTGAACCCTTACAAGTCAGCTGGTGCCTGTCCTTGCACCATCAGTGACATCTGAGGCTTGCCTGAACCCCAACCCCTCATTATCAGCAGGATAGGTTTGGTCATCTGCACTGGAGTATAAAGAGAAATCAAGCAGAGTTTGTGCCACAAGTGGACTGTGGCACATTTCTGGGTTAGGTTAAAATGTCACATGTGTACAAGAAGCAGGAGAAGAAGTTTTTTGAGGGAAGTGATGTCAAGGCAGACAGACATCTAGCCCTCTGGGGAGATGCTCCCTGTGGTAATGTCAGGAGCTAGGGCGCCTCAAGGAAGGTGTTGGTTCGGAAGATGGAGGAGACGATCTTCCCTGTAGCGTTGATGGTGCCTTCACTGTCTGAACTGGACTCGGAGTCACTGCTTCCAGAGTAGGCACCCAAGCCAGGGAGGATGCCGATGCAGACAGCAGCAGATGGGCAGTGGATGGAAGGTCCACTCAGAGAAGAGCTTCCAAGAGACATGCAGGATGGGGCCTCTGCAAAAGGGAGGATGAGACAGTCACCACCCATCCTAATGCTGAAGGATTTATCTCTAGGCCCCGGACACCATGTCAGAACTTTCTACAAAAGAAGTCCCAGTGCCTCAGAACAACTCTATGCCGTCACGAGAAGACTTGACATCTTTGTATCATATTCAAGGAAGCTGACAGAGAAAACACAGAGTTGGGACTTGGAGTCTGCCCACACTCTCTTGCCACCCACCAAGTTCTGAGATGGGGAAGAAACCTTGTAGAGTCACATATCATAGTTTGATTCCATCTTCAGAAGTCATGGTATTACAGCAAGTGGTACTCAGGTCTGATGTCTCCCTTACTGTAGGCTTCATTAGAGACCAGTATACTAACCAGCAGAGACCAGCCATGCAGTTATGCTCTTTATGAAGGGCCATTTTTCCAGGATGGGGAGATGAACACCTCAGAAACTCATTTATCACTCTTGCTTCTTTTAGTTCTTTCAGCTGAGAACAACTGAAGGAAATCTGTTGTTTTTAGAGGCAGGGTTTCTCTGTTGTAACTCTGGCTGTCCTGGAACTCTGTAGACTAGGCTGGCCTCAAACTCACAGAGACCCACCTGCCTCTGCCTCCTGAGTGCTAGGATTAAAGGTGTGCACCACCACCACTGGACTTTGAAGGAAACATTTTAAAACCATGTGCAATGTCACCATTTATCTGGACTCTTCTCAGGAGGCATAGTGAGTCTACTACTCCAATGACAAAGGTCTACAACACGCAGACCTTGATTAAAGGAAAAGTTAGAGGTCTGGAGAGGTGGCACAGAGATTAAAAGCACATACTGTGCTCTTGAAAAGGACCCGAGTTCAGTTTCCAGCACTCACGCAGCTGGGTCACAACCTCTAACTATCTGTAACTCCCGCTTAGAGGACCCAGAAGCCCCGCTAGCCTTAGGGCACTGTATTCACACACACACACCCAGACACGCACACACACATAACTAAAAAGCAAAAACCTTCTAAAAAAAAATCAAACAAACCTAAATTGAGAATGGCATTCCATTCTTTCTTCCCTCTGAATGTTTCCAGCCTCACGAAATCATTGTAACAACCTGTATGTAGGTATTCTCCCTGCTTACTGATGAGGGAAGTCAAATAAGTTGGTAAGTATACAGGCTAGGGTATAAACATTAAACTACACCTGAACCAGAAGATGCTGTACCAAAGAGATGCCAAAGCTTAGCGTTCCTAAATCAGTACCTGGGGCTCACAAGGACCATCCTTTTGGGGTTTGCCTTCCACAAATCTGCATCCCACTTGTGCAGATCAATCAAGAAAATGCAAAAGGGACATTGAATCCAGGGCTGTAAAACCAGGAACCAGGAAAAATGCTGAGCAGCTAGGAGTCATCATTTGTCTAGGTCACAGAATTCAGGAGCTAAGTGTGTCTGTCCCTTCTCCAGTGCAGAAAAGACAGATAAACTGATGGAGATAAGCAATCATCAAACATCAGGAAGCAGAACAAGAACAGACAGTGAGTGATCTGGAGACAGCAACAATGGTGAAAGGAGGCGGTGGCAAATGTTTACAACATATCACAAAAGCTAACAACTTGTAAGATGCTCTTCTACTCTGTTAACAACAAGGCACAGGGCTGGGGAGAAGACATAGTGGGAGGTGCTTGCCTAGCACGCACTAGGGCTCGGGGTTTGAGCACTAGAGCTGCAAAAAAGGAGAAAAGAATAAAGAAGCAATCAACAACCAAAGAACACAATGAGCAGGGTATGGCAGTGCACACTGATGATCCCAACACCTGCGAGGCTAGGACAAAGACTGCTGCAAGTTCAACACCAGGCAGGGCTGCAAAGAGAGGGATTCTATAATAATAATGATAATGATAATAATAATAGTAATAATAGATTCTGTATTACTACTACTAATAATAATAATAAGCACCCTGGGATGTGGTTCAGTTGCCAGAGTTCTTGTCTAGCATGGTATGAAGGCCTGTGTTTGATCCTAGCACTGCAAAAAACTTGGCATAGTGATTGTGCTGTATAGTTTTATGTCAACTTGACACAAGCTAGAGCTATCAGAAAGAAGGGAAGGGAATCTCAATTGAGAAACATGCCTCTATAAGATACAGCTGTAGGGCTTTTTCTTAATCAGTGATTAATGGGGCAGGGGGAGGGCCCAGCTCATGGTGGGTGTTGCCATCCCTGGGCTGATGGTCCTGGGTTCTATAAGAAAGCATGATTAGCAAGCCATGGGTAGCAAGCTAGAAAGCAGCACCCCTCCAAGGCCCCTGCATCAGCTCCTGCCTCCTGGTTCCTGCCCTGCTTGAGTTCCTGTTCTGACTTCTTTCAGTGATGTACAGAGATGAAGTATAAGCCAAATAAACCCTTTTCTTCCCAAGTTGCTTTGGTCATGGTGTTTTGTCACAGGGATAGTAACCCTATGTAGGACAGTAATGCATGCCTGTAATCCCAGTATTTGGGAAATAGAGGCAGGGAGATTAAAAACTGAAGGTTATCCTTGGCTACATAGTGAGTCTGAGGCCAGCTTGGTCTACATGAGATCTTGCCTAAAAAAAAAAGACACAAGACACGAGCAGTTTACAGAACAATAAAACATGAATTCTAAACACAGAACAGAGACAGTGTATCAGGAAAGGATGTGTGGTGAACAGCTCAAGGAAACTTGGCAATGACCACCATACTTAACCAACTGTTGTCACTGGAGCAAAATAACCACTATCTTCATCAGATCACCTGTGGCTGCTTGCAAGAGACCATCTCAATAAGGCCTGATGACTATTGATAATCCCTCAGAGAAGGAAGGGGTGAGGAGGGTCATAGGACCTCCCACTCTAAAGGTGAAAGGTCCTTTCCAGGCCCTGGGCACAGTGCCAAAGCTTTCCCCAGTGCAACAGAACAACCCAATCACAAGAAGACTGTGGTCATCCTTGTGTTATAAGAGACTCCAACTACTCCCAGCCATATATAATTCTGCCCTAACTGCACCTGGGGTAGAGTGCATAGGCCAGAGAGGTTAACTGAAGGGAGCTCTACCTATGCAGCTAAGGGAAGTAAACCACCACCCAATGCTGGCTGAAGACTTTCCCAGTGAGGCTGCCCTGCCTGGGATCTCCCGTGATCCTGCAACAACTTCTCACTCATACTCTGTAAGTAAATCCAATAACGCATTGGTTCTCAAGGGTGAATGTTGGGGGAATCTTACTCTGGTTTGTTATTGGGGCCTTATAAAAAGGGGGGCAGATGTTGTTTACATCTCTGCAGGGAAGGACTCCTCACTTCATCTATGATGTTCCTCAGAAGTGCAAGGAGATGTCTACAGAAGTTGTGATGGATAGTGTTTATCAATGTGGCACAAACTGAGTCACCTGAGAAGGGGAAACCTCAAATGCCCTCACAGATTGACTTATGGGCATGTCTGTGGGACATTTTCTTAATGACTGACGTGGGAGGACCCAGTCCACTCTAGAAGTGCCACCCTTGGGCAGGTGGTCCTATAGGCTGGATAAGAAAACAGGGAGAGCAAGCCATGGCCAGCAGCCAGTAAGCAGTGTTCCTCATGGTTCCTGCCTTTGCTGTTAAATTCTTGTCCTGACTTCTATAGTGATGAACTGTGAATGGAAGTGTAAAATAAACCTTTTCCTCCCCAGAGGTGGTTTAGTGGTGGTGGTGGTGGTGGGGTTTATTACAGCAACAGAGATGCAAACTAGGACAGCAGGTGAGTGGTTAATACAGAATCTAGGTCTGGAGCTCGGCGTGCTCAGCATAGCGTGCTATCCTAGTATGAACAAGGCCCTGGGTTCTGTTGACAGCACTGGGGTGGGGTGCTGGGTAACTGAGACTCTACTGGAAATGAACGGTCTCTAAGAGTGCTAAATGAAAAAGGTGAGCAGAACAATGTAAATAATGTGGGGAATTTTGAACATGCCCATGTACATACATGACAAAACCTGAGAAACAAAAACAAACAAAAACCCCAAAATCCATGAAAAACTGGTAGCAAGGTATGGCCTGGGAAGAAGCCGATGGCTAGCGAGCAGGGGAGACTTGCTTTCTCTACTGTACTTTTCTTACCCCCCACTTCTAAATTACTGCGGACATATATTACTGATTCAGACATTGTTTTTAAAAAGTCAGATGTAAAAACTCAAAGCGCACCCTGGCTACTTCAGTCAGAGCAGGCGTCCTGTCCACCCCTTAGCAGAAACCTCAACGCCTGCTGACAGGCAGGCTGCTTGTCTCTGCACCCCACTAAACAGAAGACTCTTGAAAGGGACACCCACAACACCCTGGGACACACCCTGGAGTGGCACAAAGTAGGCCAGAATTTACAATGGGAGTTAGTCATTTTATAAAGCTCCTCTGCAAATGGCTAATTTTGGGGGATGGTAGGGTGAGGGTAAAAATCTGATGGTTTTAATATTTGAGACAGCACAATAAGCTGCATAATTCATTCCTTGAGCATTTGCTGTATTATTATGCATCACACAATGCTTTCAGCAGCTGAGAATAAAAGAATCCAGTTCAGAGTGCCCAGGAGGGCCAGAGCTGGCTTATGGAAAGATGCAGCTAAGTACAGAGCTGCAGCAGGAATCTGGACCACTGTGACCCTGGAGTCGCTTAAGTGAAAGGGCCAGAAGCCCCCACTATCTAGCAAGTTTCAAGAGAGAAAAGAATTGAAGCTCTGACAAGTTTCATTCCAAAAGCAGTTAACTGCCCAAAGAGAGCACGTGGTGCCCCGGATCTCAGCATTTGGGGTGCTTCCTGCCAGCGCCTGCGTTTCCCGGACCACACTGTCACATCGACTCAGCACAGACAATAATGAATAGAGAATGCTCTTGGAATGCAGGCAGATGGAGAGAGTACATGGGCCACCTTGTACGTTTGTTGGCTCTGCTCAAGCTAGCTTTCAGTGGGGAAGCTGAATCTCTGTCAGAATCGAGGTTACCTTCCGGAGGACCAAGGTAAAGCCTTCCCCACAGAGGGCAAGACTGAGAAGCAAGCTTCAGGGATGGCTGGTCTATTCTGGAGTCTTACCTCTTAGCAAAGGAAGGTATTTCTTGCCAAGCTTGTACAAGAATACAGGGACAGGAAGGCGGCATTTAGAATGACAAATATAAATCTGCTTACATGTATGTAGAATGGGTCTGGATGGAGACAGGAGAAATGCACAATGGTATTTCTCTGTGGAAATGGAAGTGGATGGAGGAGGGTGTGGGAGGAAGAGACTATACTGATGATCCTTTTTAAAGATACAACTACCATCCCTGGTACTGTGGAGAAACAATTTAAAAAGTATCCATTATTTGAGAAAGAAATAAATGTAAGCCCTGCTTTACAGATAACAGAATGAGTTGAATTTAGATCCTCAATCCCACAGTGGGGCTAAGAAAACAAAACAAAAACTTCTTGAATTCCTCATTCAGGCCCAGTACTTCCCCTTTACTTACTTCATATTACCTAATAGAGAAGCAGATTGCATCACATAAAAAGTCACCACCTTCAAGGAAAACAGACTCCTGAATACCATTAGACCCTGGGCTCAATCCAATCCAACCATCAGCAAGAGCTGGACATTCTACCTCCCACAGGGGAAATCAAGAAACTTGACATTTGGTAAGACAAAGAAAAACCTTTGTGAGCAGAGGACATCTGACCAAGGCTTCTAAGTACTCCTGGGAGAACACAATCATTATTTATCAACTCTACTGGTTTATAACACACTATTTTTGTAGGGCAGCTGACATACTCATGATATAAATTCCTGCTTAGTATAAAAGTCTGGCAAATTCGGTTAGGGCAGGCTTGTTTAAAGAGAAACAATGTAGCAATTCTGTCCTTCCTACAGTTCTCACTCATCATGAGCAAAAGAGAAGATGAGGGACCACACCCACCTTGAGCCTTGTCATCTGGGTCAGGGTCTGGCTTCAGTCTTTTCACACTATTGCCACTCTCTGAGCTGTAACAAAAAAACACGGTGATTTGAGCTATGTTGAAGCTTATGGGCACCAGAAATATTTATGAGAGTCAGGGGCAGTCTCAAGGAGCTGGGATGATTGAAATGAAAAGCCTTCACTTCACTTCCTAACCTCTTCCCAAATACAGAATCTGCTACAAAGAGAATTTAACCTCCTGACAAACCCAAGAACCCAGTACACAAACTCTGGCTTTCTGTCATCTTTATCATTCAACTTGGGTAGAACCACTGATGGATTTCAAGAGTATTTACAATTTCACAATGACAAGAATTTAAATTATAAAATTATTAAAGGAATATTTTGATGACATGGAGAGATTTCCACTAAAGTAGTACCTAAAGAGTATATTTCGATGGAGAAAGACATTGTACCAGAGGAAGAGATGGTGACGTAAGTCTAAACAGGTACCTCATATATATGGGTCACCGTCTAATTTGTGGCATGAAACAGAATAAAGTCTTAGGGCAATAGTAGCATATAGGAGTGAATGTAGCACAAGATTTGAAGGTCCTTTTAGGGGGAGGAGGTTGTGCCGAGCTGGGGAGACTGTACCCACAGCTTCTCAATAGTAGGCAAGAGCTGTAGCACAGAACTGTAGCTCCAGCCCCTGGTCTTCTATTTGCATAATTTTGTAAGGAGATAAGATAGTTTTTCTGAGTATGCCTGTCTGGTAAATTTCAAGGCCTATTACTAAAAGAATAGAAACAAAGTATATATAATGGAAAGAAAACAAATATTTTTGAAAGTCCTATTTTTTCCCCAAAAGCAAGAATATAAGAAAAAATATTTTTTAAAAAGTAAAAGGGAGGCTGGGGATATAGCTCAGTAAATAGACTGTGGCCAGTGCCCTGGGAAAGCTGTGGGTTCAGTCCCCAAAATAGCAAAAGGCATGGTGGCACACCCTTGTAATCCTAGTACTTAGGTGGAACAGGGGGATCCGAAGTCCAAAGTCATCTTCGGCTGTACAATGAGTCTGAGGCCAGCCTGTGCTACACAGACAATGATCCCAAATCAATCAATAAAAATAAAAAGACAGCACTAAGATGGTAGAAATTATATTTTAAAATCTGAATAAACATAGAACACGCAAACTAGTAAAAAACAGATTAAGGGAATACATTTTAAATTAGTCGTTTAATGGTGTTTATCTATCTAAAAACTTTACAACAACAACAACAACAAAAAAAAAACCCAAAAGCTTAATATCCAGAAAGATGAAGATGGAAGCAAGGATAAAGAGAGGATCAAGGCAAACACTATCATGAAAAAGGCTGGGGCACTGTGATGACTACCTGGAATTAACTAAAACCCTGGTGTCTTAGTCACTGTTCTATTGCTGTGAGAGATACCATGACCATGGCAGTTCTTATAAGGAAGCATTTAATTAGGGCTTGCCTGTAGTCTCAGAGGTCAGTTCGTTATGGTGGGGAACATGGCGGCACACAGGGTGCTGGAGCAGAAGCCGAGAAGTATGTCCTGATTCACAGGCAGAGAGAGGCACACACAGAGACAGAGACAGAGCTTGAGAGAACAAAACAGATTCTCCTCAAACTCAGAACATTAATTTCAGGAACAAATGACATAGTCTAAAGCCCTACCAAAAGAGTCAAGATTGCCAGGCATGGGGGAGCACACCTGTAATTCTAGCACTTGGGAGGCAGAGGCAGGTATCAAGAGTATCCAGGTCTATATAGCAAGTTCCAGGACAGCCAAGACTAAACAGTGAGACTCTGTCTTTAAAAAAAAAAAAAAAAAAATCATATACAAACCACTATACCACAACACAATTAAGTTAAAAATTAGTAAGGAAAAAAAAATACCTTATCTCATAGCCTCTAAGATACTATGATTATAAGGTATTAGTAATGTGTGTGTGTGTGGAGGAGCTGGTTAGTTTGATGTCAACTTGACACAAGCTAGTTATTCAAAAGAAGGGGACCTCAATTGAGAAAATGCTTCCATAAGATCAGGCTTTTAAAGTATTTTTTAATGCAATTTCTTAGTTAGTGATTGGCAGGGGACGGCCCAGTCCATTGTTGGTGGTGCCATCCTTGGGTTGGTGGTCCTGGGAGCTATAACAAGGCAGGCTGAGCAAACCAGGAGGAGCAAGATGGTAAGCAGCACCTCTCCATGGCCTCTGTATCTGCACCAGGTCCTGCCTCCGTGTTCCTGCCCTCTTAAGAGTTCCTGTCCTGATTTCCTTCAATGATGGACTGTTATATGGAACTGTAAGCTGAATAAACCCTTTCCTCCCCAAGTTGCTTTTGATCATGGTGTCTCATCACAGCAATAGAAGCCCTAACTAAGACCTGGGGGGTAGGGGTGGGGAGGTATATTTTAGAACCAAGTGAAATATGGACAAGTTACCTCAATATTGAAAATTTATATTATTTCTGAGGCGAAGAAATCACAATAGTTATTTTAAATACATAGTAGGAAATATAAAACTGTACTTGATGAGAACGGAAAGAAATAGCTTTGAGTGCCTTTAATTGAAAACTCTGAAAATGATGAGTTTGGGTATCCCACAGGAATTTATGACAAATATAAGAATAAACTTGGAAAAAAAAAAAAAGCAAAGATGATCTCTTTAAGATATGGAACAGGTTGTTTTGTTTTGATGCTTCATACATACGCTGGGGGCTTCCAGACTTTCACAGGGAATCTGAATTGTCCATGCAACTTTAACAGCGGAGACTCCCACACTTTAAATTTACTTAACTAGAATTAGTGTGAAGCTTAGGAGTCCACATTGACAAATGCTCAGGTTATTTTAATAAACTAGGATGGCGAAGATCAGAAACTCTAGCCTCAAGAGGCTAATGTGTCACCTTGCTACAAAAGCAACATTAAATGATGTACTTTGAAAACCCAAGAGAGTCTCTACGGATTACCAAATAAGCTAACAGAACCCTTCTTAAATATGATATAAAGACTAATCAAGGGAGACAGTTGAAATGCCCATTTGGCAAGAGCAAGAGTACCCAAAAGGTAATTAATTGCCCACCTAGAGAGCTCACCTAACTGACCCAGGTCTGATTCCTGAGAGCCAATGCACTCTGGGAAGCTTACACAGGGCACTAAAAGATTCATGGTTTGTTAAGGTTCCTTCTCAGACCACTGATCCTCCCCCTCCTGCTGCTGCTGTACCACGATGACATTTTTACATGTGCTCAGTGTTCCTATGAACATCTGCAGCAGATAGATGCTGTGCCAAACCGCAAGACTGCATCAATACACTCTATTCAAAACATGTGGCTGGTTGCCAGTACACCATATTGATTTTCCTAATAGACTGCACTTAACTTCATTTCGCCCACAGTCTGGTTGGTCAAGCTGATTCAATCACTCTGGTGCCATTTCAGAATTTGAAAAGGGAAGAGCAAACATGACAAAGAACTTATCAGAATCTATGGTGGTGCTTCTACCCCTGTATCAGTAAAATGAGCTGTAGCCAGGTCTATCCCTATCACTGCTGCCATATTCTCTCAATGCCTTTGTAGCAGCTGTTTTCCCCCTTGCCTGCCTATCAGAGCCCTGATGCCCTACGCCATCAACATCTTTCTAAGCTGTTCTCCATCATCCAGGCAGGGCACAGGCACTGGCAGGCACAGCTCTGTGGTCCTCCATGCTCTCACCACTCACCAACAACAATCCCAAAGCACTTGCTGCTTCATTAGCCTAGAAACAGGAAAGCTCAAACACTTTATTACTGTGGACAAAAGTTCTTCATCTCTCAAGTTATCTTTCCATCGGTAAAAAGGGGGTCATAATAAACGATATTCTGTGGAACCGGTGAGAGGAATTTGGGAGACCATTAGAGGAAATCTGACAACTGGCAGGAGATCAAAGAAGCTGTATGTCAATTGAATCAGTGATCCAGCTAGTCTAGCGTCAAAGGCTACAGGGACACTAAATCTGGCAGGGGAGAGAAAGGCAAGCACACTAGCGCATTGTCACGGCAACATGCTGAATAACCATTGGCTCTGGGTATCATAACAAGTGGCATTTCAGAGCATGTAGACAGAGGAGATTACACTGTATACACACTGGCTGACCTCTTGTGCTTCACAGCTCCTGCCAACAGCTTTGCCTGGGAGAACTTGTTCTTGGTTTCTATGGATTTCACAGTCAGCTTCTTCTCTACTTCCTTATTTTCTGCTGAAATTCCAACCTTGTTGAGATTACTGTGAGTTACAGGTTAAGGGTCAGATTATCCAAAAGGAAGAAATTCTACAAGGCCTTAAATTCAGAGGACAACCAATATAATCCACAGGCCCCTTGGCAGAAGTTAAACCTGAGACCTTCCTGCCTTGGCTTCCCAAGTGGTTAGGACATAGGCCCAACCCACCAGGTCCTGAGTGTATGTGCACATGTGCATGTGAATACAAGTGCATATGTTATACTGTGAGCGTGTGAGGAGGTCAGGACAACCTTATGTTTGTTTGTTTGGTTTTTTGAGACTCATTTCACTAAGTAACCTCTTGCCTCAAACTCCTGAACATGCCCAGCCCTGCTTATGCTTTTGAAATGGCCTTTGAGCTCTTGTGTTATATCTGCAGAGCTCCTCATTTAAAATTGTCTAACTAAAGTACTCTGATGTGCTGCACCAGCAGGACAAGCTGGTCCTCATGGATCACAACGAAATGTCACCAATAGTCGTGAGGACATGCTGCATAACTTGATTTCACCCTTGGGAGGCAAGACTTATTTCTAAGAAAGTTGTATGTAATTTTTCAATTTCCTTTACATTCCTTAAGATCTTTGTTTTGTGAGTGACAAGATGGCTCAGGGAGTAAAGGCACCTCCCACAATTCTTGAGTTCGATCCCCAAAACACATACAAGGGGGAACAGACTTCTACAAGTTGTCCTCTAACTTGCCACATCCATTCACCCACATTCCCTCCCTCCGTCTCTCTCTTACACACACACACACACACACATACACACACATATATATACACAGACACTGGACCTGATGGTGCAGGCCTATATTCCAGCTACTTAAGAGTGTAAGGCAGGAGGATCATAGTTAGGCTCTACCCTGGGTGATCAGACCAGCCTGGGAAAGTTAGATCCTGTCTCACATTAAAAAGTAGATAGGGGCCGGGGATATAGCTCAGCAGCAGAGACTGCCTAGCAGATGTCAGGTCATGGGTTTACTCCCAGTACCACAAAAAGGGAGAAGCCCTGTGCAGGGCACTTGCCATATCACACTCATCACTAGTCCACAGGTTTAGCATCCTGCTGTTCTCTCCTAGCACCATGCTCCTTCCATTTTATGCTCATTTTCACAACTGAGCAGGTAAATATTCTGACATGGTGCAAGTTGTTCGGATGCAGTAGTGCCTTACTAGGACAAGAGTGACATCTAGTGCCCGAGGAATCTAAGAAGCAGCCCAACTATCCTGCACCCTTGAAAAATGGAGAAAACTGGGTACAGGATACAGGGACCAAACTCAGGTTACCAGGCTAGACAGACAGACAGACAGACAGACACACACACACACACACACAAATGGGATTCACATTTCCCAACAAATATATAGAGGTCAAAAGACAACTTTCAGGAATCAGTTCTATTTTTCTATCATACGGGTCTCAGGAATCAAACTCAGGCTGTCAGGCTTTAACCACTCAGCCATCTTGTCAGCCCTAAATGTTCACTTTTATAAGGAAAAATGAAAGAGAGACTAAATTTTCCTAGTGAAAAATGTCAGTATCATTAGCACATAAGTATCAAAATGTAAAAAAATGGAACAAAAAACAAGCACACCAAAACATACATATTTATAATGATAAGACATTTTGTTAAAGTTGAGAAAAAGGCCATTAAGATGGCTTAACAGGTAAGGGCAGCTACCTGCTGCTAAGCCTAACAACCCAAACTTGATCCTTGGGATCCATGTGGTAGGAGGGAACCAACTCCCACAAGTTGTCCCCTGACCCACCTCCACATGGGTGCTCCCAATCAACTACTAAATGTTTTTAGAAGTTAAAGAAAAGTTCCAACCTTTGGCAGAGACAGGGTAGTAATACTTATTTACATCCAAAGCACAAGGATTTTTTTCTCCTTAAGCTTCTCTCCCTCTAAAAACAAGTCTCAAAAATTTCAGACTTTATTATATGAGGTTATCTGTGTGTGTGTGTGTGCACGCATGCACCTGTGCATATACCTACATGTGGAGGCCAGAGGAGAGAACATTGGGTATTTTTCCTCTATCGTTTTTCACCTTAGTCCCTTGAAACAGGGTCTCTCACTGAATCTGAAGCTTGGTATTTCAGCTAGACTGGCTGGCAAGCAAGCCCAGGGATTCTTCAGGCTCATTCTCCCAAGGCAGTTGGTTATACCTGGGTTTTCCACATGAATGCTGGGGAGAACTCAAGCCTTCATGCTTATACAGCGAACGCTTACACTCACTGAGCCATATGGGCCCAGATAAGGCTTTTAAATTTATTTTTATTTTATGTGGATGAATGTGTCTCTGCATATATGTATGTGCACCATATGTGTATAGCATCTGTGGAAGACAGAAGAGGGTGTCAGAACCCCTGGGAATGGAAACAGATGATTGTGAACTGTCACATGGGTGCTGGGAACTGAACTTGGGTCCTCTGCAAGAGCAGCAAGTTAATCATTGAGCCATCTCTCCAGCTTCCAGATAAGGCATTTTTAATTATGCAGTTTTGAATATGCAGACTTTTGTTAAATACTAGAGTAATCTAAGTGAGACCAACTAGAGTGTGGTTGTTTACATGACACAGATCATAGCACATCTGTATTCACAAGTATTGTATTATAATACACCATGGTAAATAAAAAGCAAGGCCAAGAGCCAGCTTCTAGCCCAGAGTGCCCATACACATCTAATCTATCCAGTCCTATCTCTATATATCTGGCTACCCGGGTGTTTGGGATCAGTGTATTATACATCCGCAGGCAAAGGGCCTGCTTTTCTTCAGTTTTGCAAGACACCTTGTCAGAACTTTCCCAGTTTCCAACTAAAGCCAACACCTCCAAAGCCTTTCCAATTCTGTACTACAGTGTTACCAAGCAGAAAAGTTTCTGGTTCTTTCCTTCCTTTAGTTGAAAACTGAAGGGCATTTTACACTCATAGCATTACATATACATTACATTATATAATGTCCTCTGGTAGACACTCATCTAACTAGTCTGCCAACCTAAAACAAAACAATGTACGTGAAAAGTGTGATACATTTCTTTAGAGGAAAAAAGCCTGGTGTCTAAAACATGATAGAGAAAGAAAGATCTATCTCCACAAATGTGTCAACTCATATTATTCTGCAGTCCTAAGGGCAGAGGTGGAGGTTCAGAAGAGTCGGTCTTAGGTTTACAGTTGAAACTGAGAAGTAACTGCACCAACTCCCAGCCTCAGACTGTTCCTGAATGCCACTAACAGAACCAAGACTGGCAGCTAGTACTTACACTTCTCATTCTGACTGACATTAACTACCAGAGCATCTACCCACATTTCCTCCCACTCGTCTCTTTAATGGACCTACTGTACACTCTTTGCAGGAAAGCACTAGCTAGCATAAATATAAAATCCTACCATCAAGCCGGGCATAGTGGCACACACCTTTAGCCTAAGCAATAGGGAGGCAGAGGCAAGTGGATCTCTGTAAGTTAGGAACCAGTCTGATCTACACAATGAATTTCAAGCCAGTCAGGCATGCACATCAACTCTGTCCTACCATTCGTTACCCAGTTCACAGATGAAGCCTATTCAAACGTAACAGCGAGGTTACTCAACTTACAAGCTTGAAATATCCAAGTAAGCTTCCACACAGGAGGGTAAAAGTTAGGATGGCCTACCAATAGCTCCTATGGGTTATTCACTTATTTATTTATATGTTTATTGAGAATTTATTATATTTCAGGCACTGAGAAAAATCAGTCACTCTGGTTGTTATAGAACTTAATTTACATTCCAGCAGTAAAGAGATAAAATGAAATGAAAATTTCTCTTATTTAAAACAAAGCTATGGGGTTTGGGGCATAGCTCAGTAGTAGAGGATGTGCTTAGACTGTACTAAGTCCCTAGATGCCACTCTAAGTACCGTCAAATGGTATTACAGATAGCAATCAGGAGCTACAACTATACAGGGTGATTAGGGAAAGGAGTGCAGATTTGAGACCTAAACATGAAATCCTAGCCTTGAGAAACCCAAGGAAAGAACACTTTGGGGTGAGGAAATCATGAATTTGAGACCTTGAAATAGAATCCATTTGATGAGAGAGGAACCTAAAGCCTGAGACTAGAGAGCAGCGACCAGGAGGAACAGTAGCTACAGAACACCAGGGGCAGGAGACTGTCCCTAGTCACATAGAGCCTGTAGAGTCTGATTAAAGAATGCCGACTTAAGGCAGGCATGGTGGTGCGCATCTTTAGTCCCAGGACTCAGGAGGCAAAAAACTCTGAGTTCAAGGCTAGCCTGGCCTACAGAGTGAGTTCCAGGCTAGTCAGAACTATATAGTGAGATCCTGTCTCAAAAAAAAAAAAAAAGTGTACTTTAGACTTTTTACTTTTTCCTGTTACTTACTAAATGTAACAGGAAAATCACTGGAGTGTTTCAAATAGTAAAGTCACACGATGCCATGTAACTAAGAATTTCCCATTTCTGCCCAAAGAACAGATTGTTAGGGACAAGAAAGAGTAGAGATAGGAACCAATTACTTAATAGTAACCCTTGCAATACAGAAGCAAGTCCAAAGAGACACGACAGCAAGACTTAGGCAGGCTTGGAGTGCCCTTTGTAAGTAGTTCTGGCCAGGGCACACTAGAGAACTGGGAAGATAAGAAAAACACTCCAGTGGAGGGAAATGTGATTCAGAGTCAATGTGGCATGAACTGAGAGAAGTTTTCAACAGCTAAGTGAGATTTGGAGGTGCCTACTAAAAAATTTAAAGGCATGTGGCACACATCTGTTAATTCCAGGACTCAAGAGGCAAGAGGATCACAGTGAGACCATCTCAAGGAAAGGGGTGGGGGGGCAGTTATACAAGCAGATGCTTCCAACAAGGCAATATTAAGTCAAAGTAAAATGATCTTCATCATTCCCTGAGCCCACTTTAGGAACAGTTCTCAGTGTATGGGAAGATTGTCTAATCTTGCTAAAAACTGAAGAGTAAGAGCAATGTTTCTAAGCATGCTTTTTTAGGTTTGGAGAGATGGCTCAATGAGTAAAAGCTCAAAAGTGTTGTCTGGAAAAGCAAGAAGACCTAAATGCAAATCCCCAGCAGTTGTGGGAAAACCAGGCCTGGCGGAGACAGGCAGATTTTAGGAGTTTACTGGCCGGCCAGCCAGCTTAGCTAGTACCACAGTCCCATTTCTGTGAGGAGTCCTATCTCAAGGAAATAAAGAAGCAGGACACTGGATGTGACCGGCTTTGTGCACACATATGGGTATAAAAGATCATAAACATGCCCTTTTGAATGTCAGGAGCCAATTTCTCCCTGGTGAGGTCGGCTACACTGCGTGTCTGTTTAGGTCTAATCCTACAGGGCAGGAATGTCTCGCTACGAACCGTGAGAATTTATCCCGGCTAATCCTCAAAGATGTGGAATTTTGATGACAGCAGACGTGCACATGCTACCCACCCAACGGATCACAGCCAGTCAGCCATTCAGAGTCTTAGGGACAGCGGTGCTGACACACTGTAAGGACTATTTCTGTGAGGAAAGCGGCTCATTTTTCTCTGAGCACAAAGGATATTCTGTACTCCTTCAGTTCCTCCAGTTCTTCTTCTCGTCGCTGCTTCTCTATCAGTTCCTGCTGCCGAGAAACCTCATCAAGGAAGTTGGTCTCATCTTCATCTAAACCTCTTACCATGTTTTCTGAGGAAATAATTGAACAAGGAATACTGAGCAGACTAAGAGAAACAGTCTTCTTTGACTTTTCCTTTCCTACATTAAGAAAATATATTATTCTGTGTGTGTGCGTTGCATACACACGTGTCATGGCACACACATGAAGGCCAGGAGACAGCCCTTCGGAGTCAATTCTCTCCTCCCAACTACGGAATCTGGCGATCAAACTCAGGCTGTCAGCTTGCACAGCCAGCGTGTGTACCCACTGAGCGATACTGCTGGCCCTTTTCCTTTTTAAATAAGCAGCAGACTCTTTAGGCAACTAAAAAGTAAAAATTGTTAAACAGCATGGCTTTTTTCATAAATACCATGGCATAAAGTCAAAGCATTTCTCCCATTACTAGATATTAGCACAGAATTTAAATGGTATCGGAAGCACTAACTAAAATGTTCAATGTGGCTTGGAAGGAAGAAGTCTTTTTTCCACTAACGAGCTTCTGGAGGCTGGATAATCAAGATAATTCTATTGCTAGTAATGAGGATGGTTTAATGAGACCAAAGTCCATCAGAAGGCCCAGGGAGTCCCTCAAGTGTGGATTTTCTGAGGCTTACTGAATTTGAACTGCTCCTCGTACTCCTGCTGCTTCCTGTCTTTTTGCTCCTGTAGCCGCTCGTACAGAGACCGGGGGTCATAGGCCTCCTCTGGACATTCTGAAGGAAAATGGGATAAAGGAGACATGGAATTTAGGTTGTTTCATATTATTTTAGACTTACAAAGAGTTGGAAAAATAGTTAAGTCTTTATACGTTCTAGGGGGTGAGAATAACAAAAATAGCACAGAGTCCACAGCTCCCTTACACACCCCAGACAGAAAGGGGCAGGTAGTTTTCAAAGGCAACTATTAACCTAACGCTGCTAACTGGGTTAGCAGCCAGTCCAAACCCATCAGCAGCATCCTCAGTTCAAGCTGTGCCTCCACCTGTGACAATGGAAAAGACCAGCAGAATCTCCTGGAAGGCACTGTGGAGGAGAGAAGCGGGCAAACCCTGAGTACTCTGGTTCTGCTGGGTAGACTTCATATAGGTTGCTTCACTCTGTGAGCCCTAGTTCCTAACTCTAGTGAGGACAATAAGCACCTTCTTGGCAGGGTTTAGCAGGGATTACAGAGTTAAATGAGGGGTTGGAAAGTTGACTCAGTGGTTAAGAGCTCTGACTGCTCTTCCAAGGGACCCAGGTTCAATTCCCAGCACCCACATGGTAGCTCACGACTGTCTGTAACTCCAGTTCCAGGAAATCTCATACCATCACACAGACAAACATGCAGGCAAAACACCAATACACACAAAAATAAATAAATTATTAAAAAAAAGTTAAATGAGTCACTGTCCAACTCTGGGTCTATATACCTTTTGGATCTTCTGGTTTCCGAACTTTCTCCCATTCTTCTTGCCTCCTCTTGCGCCGCTCATCTAGTTCTGCCTCAGACACAAACCTCTTTTTGATGACGAGGTTACCATCATCCCCTCCATCCATAATGGAATAGTCTACAGAAAAAAAATTTTTTTTCAAAGAACTATGATTAAAGTTCTGAAGAGAAGGCCTGGGACGTAGCTCAGCTGGTATAATACTTGCCTGGCGTGCATGAGGCCCTGGGTTCAGTCCCTAGCACATGTACTGGGTATGGTAGTACACGCCTGTACTCCTAGCACTTGAGAAGTGGAGCCTTTCAGGGGGAGGCTGTCCTGACTTATCAGGTAGTTAGTTGTTTGTTTTGAAACATCTGTGTTATCCACAGTCAGTGAGAGGTTCTGGAATCACTCTTTGGACGTGGTGCTCCACGGCATGTCACACTGACGGCATTTCTGTCCCTCCACTCTAGACAAATGGGCCTTCTGGGCACCCCACGTGTCCTCAACTCATATCTTGCTTTACAGCTGTAATATCTGTCACTGAACCTTCCTTCAGTTGTTATTTCAAGAGCATGACACTATCCTGAATTACCTGTTCTTGCTTCCAAAGCAGATCCTAACGAGAATCTCGGGTACTCAAGGAGCCTTAGTAGTCAAGTCCAGTCTGTACAGCAGGGAGGTGACAGATCTAGGGAGACAAAACATGAGTGTAAAGAGTAAGACCAGAAGAGCCAGGCTCTAACTTCCAGTATTAACCAGCTGCTGCTGCCTGTCCCGACCTTCCTCCCTGTGAAGCAGCGGCCGCATCTGTGCCACTTAGGACACTGACGTCAGGCCTTTCTCATGCCTACAACCCCAGCCCTCATGCATAGCCTGATGCCACCGATGATACCAGATCTCCTTTCTACTCTTTCCAGAACTCTTCAGAGAAGCCAGGAGAAGGAATAAAGATAGGGAGGTCTTATTCCTTTTAAAAGTCAGCATTGATGTAGCTCAGTGGTATAGCACTTGCCTAGCATGTTCATGCCTTGAGTTGCTGACTTCTTTTCCCCCCTAAAGAATTATGGAATTAATCCTCTTACACATATGTGTTTTGTGTTATCTACAATATTACTACCTACCAAGGAGACACAAACTCAACCAAATGGCTATTCCAAGATGACATTTGACAACCCAAACAACACTTCATTAGAAAATAAGAATGAGCTGGGCTGCGGTGGTGCACACCTTTAATCCCAGCACTGGAGAGGCAGAGGCAGGCAGTCTCTGTAAATTCGAGGCCAGCCTGGTCTACAGAGTGAGTTTCCGGACAGCCAGAGTTTCAACAGAGAAAAATCCTGTCTCAAAACAACAACATCAATAACAATAAGTAAATAAGTCTGGGGTGGGGCTAAAGAGATGGCTCAGCAGTTAAGAGTTCTGACTGCTCTTCCAGAGGACCAGGGTTTAATTCCCAGTCCCTATACGATGGCTTACAATTGCCTGTAATTCTAGTCCCAGGGGATCCAACACCTTCTTCTGGCTTCTGTGAGAACCAGGCATACATGTGTTACATAGACATACACGCAGGCAAAATATCCATTCACATAAAATAAAAAATTTAAAAAGTCTACAGCTACAAAAAAAGCAACTAACAATTTTGAAGCTTTTACCATGTATTACATACTTTTTATGTGTGTTATCAAATTAATATGCACTTAGAACTCATGAAACATACTCTATTTATCAATGAAGTTGAAGCTGAAGTTCAGTCATTTCTGCCAAGTATATAGGTAGCAAATGTTAGATGAGGATCAAATCCAAGTCTGACATCTAATTTTCATATTCTCAGCTGGATGTGGTGGCACATAACTGTAATCCCAACACTCAACAAGACTGAGGTAGGAGGATCATGAGTTCAAGATAAGCCTGGCATATATAAGTTCAAGGCCAGCCTGAGATATGATATGGTCTTAAAAAATAAAAAAATTGCATTCTTACCCACTTCATCATACTCCTCCCCAGAAACCACATAATCTCAGTTAAAACAAAAACATGGCTGGACATGGGGGCAATACTTGTAACCCCAGCACTCAGAAGGTTAAGGCAGAGAGGTTAAGAAGCTAGAGGACAGTCTGTGCTACACAGTGAGATCCTGTTTCAAAAAAACGAAATGCTGGTATCTTAGTTATTTTTCTATTGCTGTGAAAAAACCACCATGATTAAAGTAACTAATAAAAGAAAGATTTTAATGTGGGGGTCAGAGTTCCAGAGGGCTAGAGCCCATGACCATCAGGGCCGTGCTAAACCAGGAGCTGAGAGAACTTACATCTTGACCCACCAGCACAAGGCAGAGAGCGAGCTAAGTGGGAATACAGAAGGGCTTTTAAAACCTCAAAGTTCACCCCAAGTGACACACCTCCTCCAACAAGGCCACACCTCCTAATACTTTCTGAACAGTTCTACCAACTGGGGATCAAACATTCAAATATATGAGCCTATGGAGGACGTTCCCATTCAAACCACCACAGTTGAGAGTGTAGCTTAGTATACTAGACTCTGGCTTCATTCCTCAGCACAGGGAGAGACACAAGAGAAAACAAGGGCATGTCAATTTCAGCTATTTTTTCCATTTCAAAGCCCAGTGCTGAGAATGCAATATTTTGTTTAGTAAAGATTAAAAAATGGAATCTGGGCAATGAACCCAAACAATCAAAACAGGAGAAATCATCTCAGCTTGAATCCTACTACTGAGGTTTAGTTTGATGTAAAAATGAGAATTTTGAAAATTACTAGAAAGGATACTAAGTCAACTGAGAGAAGCTTTTGCCCACACATGGCCCACAGTGCAGCCTTTTATGATGTAACAAGACTCAATGCCTCTAGCCAGATACTCAGTACAAAAGCAAGACTACTCTGCCTCTACAACTATGAAAATTCCTCAAGCTCTTCAGAGCAATCTCTTAGAAGACAAGAGCCAACAGCTTTGAAATGTCCTCAACAGAAAATGTGAACTATGCAGGCACTGGTGGAATGGGAGTCATGCTGGACCCTTGCTTCCCCCTGTGTTAGCTGTCTACTTCCCTCCCCCTACTTCTATTTCTTAGTAAATAACTCACAACAGGACAGGTTCTTACAGCCCACCCGATTGGGTCCTCCATCATACACACCAAGGAGAGAACCAGACAATTCCTATTTTAGACCTTCCAAGTGGGCCACTGCACTCCCTTTCCAGGCAGCCAACTCCCTCTCAACCTTACAGTTCTTGCTGTGAAGTCTCTGTTCCTATGAACTCCACACAAAATTTAATCCATCAAGATGACAAAAGTTGAATCCTCTCCAACATGACAATAATTCAATTATAGGAAGATAACTCCCACTCTCTCCTTAACTTGCTGCTTTCCCAAGGCAAATACCCATTATTTTAATCCTATAAGACGGAGAGAGATGTGTTTCAAAGCAGTGAGCTCACCTGATCTGGTGGAACATGCATGCCTGTAATCCCAGCACTTGAGTGGCAGATACAGGAGGATCAAGAGTTCAAGGCCAGTCTAGAATACATGAAACATATCTCAAAAAACAGGTCAGCAAAATACCTCAGAGAATAAATGTGTCTACTGCCAAGCCTGATGACCTGAGTTCAATTCCCAGAACTCACAGGGTGGAAGGAAAAACAGACTCCTGCAAGCTGTACTTTGACCTCCACATAAG
The DNA here is from genome assembly GCA_026225945.1 of Cricetomys ansorgei. Lineage (NCBI taxonomy): Eukaryota > Metazoa > Chordata > Mammalia > Rodentia > Nesomyidae > Cricetomys > Cricetomys ansorgei. The sequence continues at coordinate 24,615,516 of JAMJFZ010003163.1, forward strand.
AGTGTGTATACACAAATACACATTAAAAAAAATAGTGATAAAGGAGTGTTCAAATTCTGAGTATTCTACACAATATTCAAAATATTTATTCTCTAAAAAAATCTTCAGGTCTTTCAAGTATTACAATCTTCTCTCATAGTCAGTAACTACAGTCATGTAATGTCATGTCTGGTAGCTCACACCTGTAATCCCAGCACTAGGGAGGCTGAAGCAGAAAGATCATAAATTCCGGACCAGCTTGAGGTATATAATGATTTTGTTTCAAAATAAGTAACACTGCAAGGCAAGCTAGCTAAATTTTAGACATCTTTGAGTATAACCTGCTCAATTTCAACCAATCTATATATAGCAAGTACCTTCTGTTGTGGTCTTATTAAGGAGTACACAGGTGATGATCAAGACCAGGGACTCTGACAGCAAGAGACCTAAGTTCAAAACTTGATTCCTCCAGGGTTGGAACTTGGGATGACACTGGGCAGTCACTTAACTCCTCTGAGCCTTGATGTCCTTATCCCCAGATCACATTCACCAAAGGTGACCAAGACAGCGCTGTACAGCATTAAGTCTTTGTGTGGGAAAACAAGACAACTCATGCAGAACTTGGCACAGTATTTGGAACATTTCAAAATGCTTCGAAAGGCTTCCTATTACTACGCTCTGGACAGGATACAGAAACTGTGTACTCAAGGAATGGGAAGAAATCAGTCATAAACAAATACGACCTTTTAAGTGGGAAAAGGACATCAGAGAAATTTAGAAAACACTTAACTTAAATGTACATATATATACAATTCTCTCCACATGTAAAGGGTGCATAATAAACCATCAAAGTGAACAGAATGGGCAGAAATTAGGTACCATAGGACACACATATGGACGGACAGCTTCCAAGGCTCAGGCCTTGGACACGTCTTTATACTCCCACCTGCTGCCTAGCTCTGTTCTGCCTTATAATGACCTCTTCCTAATCTACCCTTTTCTTTTTGTGGGAGGTGGGTCCCTTCCTTTATAATTATTTTTCAGGGCTCTATCTTGCATGGACTATTTCAAAAGTATTCCATAGGTAGTTCTCTTCTAGCCACCTTTCAAGTCATTCTTCCCATTATCAATCTAATGGTCTTCCTAAAGGGTAAATCTGCCTGTTACTGTCTTACTTAAAATGCCAGTATCATCACCACCACCCCCATATACACCAGTATAAAAATCAAAATGTTAAATGACATTGCCACAAATATATCTTGTGAGAAAATTACCTTGTGGCTGAAAATCACTTATTTCAGAATGTAGTAGTTAGCTGCTAGGGAGGATCAGCAAACAGGACAAGGAGACATTTTTCATAACTGCAAACCCTTCTAGACCTCAAGAGAGAACCACCATCATGGCCACATGGCCACAGTGGAACCCCAAGCATCTCAGCTCAGGTGTTTTTATTTATTCAGAACTCCTCAGGTGCAGATCATAAGCAATCAAACATCCCCACAGAAATCCAACACCTGCAGACAGTACAAAACACCAAGGCCTATGCATCCCTTTTTCCAACAGTGCACAAAAACAATTATTTAAAACACAACTAAAAATAAACTTCCACAACATTTCCCCTTTTCTGTATTAAAAAAATGTTTTATCTTTACAACACAACACTAGAAAAACTATTTACAAGAGAACTATCACAAGGGTTGTTAATGCACAGCACAAATGAAACCAGGTATCTATCAAGCTTTTCAGAATGTCTTTGGCAGAAAAACTATCAATGTCTAGTTATCTGGAATTAACTCATGATCTTCTGGGCTCCTCCAAAGGGCTTGGATCATTTCTCTGACTCTGCCCTCTGCAGCACATACAGCTTTTCCTCCAGGTTCTGGCTGGCTCCACCCCACTGCTGTTGCTGTTCTTGGTGGTCATCCCATGGTACTGGCATCTCAATAATTGCTGGGGTCCCTTGACGTAACTGGGCTGCACTTTCACCAATAGCCTCTCATAGGCTCTCTTCATGGTGCCAAGCCTAACTTCTTTACATGAACCCTTCAATCTGGGCCTTCAACTGCTACTGAGGACGCATCTTCACTAATTGCCTTTCCTAGCCTCTCATAGTGCCAAGCCTCAGGTGCTTTCAACTATTCCTTCATGCCTTCAAAACCAGCACCACCTGGGTTAATTCATACAGTACCAAGTTAGGCTGCCAGCAGAAAATACAACCTCGGCCAGTTCTGGAAGACAGCTTCTGTGTGGTAATTCTGAGGACATACTTTCCAGATTTTAAGACAGAGTCTGGTTTGCTGGAAAAATAACTAGTAAGTTTGTCTGCAGGAGGAGTTCCCCGTGGGTGGAGTTCTCATCACCATCACCAGTGCTGTCAGGTTTGCAGGGGAAAAAAACTGCCCAGTTTAACTAAGTTTTTTTGGCTCTAAGCTGCAGCTTCCACAACAGCAGGGGGTCCTCGGCCGGTGGGAAGAATCTCAGGTAAAGTCTTGGCAGTTTGGCATCCTTTTACACCACCACTAAGGGGAAACAGACAACCCATTCCATAGATCTCAAACACAACATTTTGAGCTTTGCACACATACAACTCAGCTACCAGAAAAGTCAGTTTGTGAAACAGCATGCCACTACCAGTGGCAGGAGGGAACATTGCTCCATGATCAGGAAAAGCAGTAAGAACTTTGCTTTTTCCTGCTCCCAGCTGAATTTTTATCTCTAAGGGCCTCCATTCTGTGGCTCTCACCCAGGAGCTTTCTTTCTCATTCTTCCTTGTCTCCATATTGGATTAGCTGGTGTGATGTCCTGCCCCACACTGATGCGCCGTTTGTAGTAGTGCGCCTACGGGGGCGGCTCCCCAAGGAAGCGATGGAGGCATAGTTCATAGATGTAAACTCTGCCAGACCTCAGCAGAGGGAACCACCGTTCCAGCCAGTGCCATACTCATTGAGAATGGATCCCCAAGCGCCTCAGCTCAGGTGTTTTTATTCATTCAGAACTCCTCAGGTGCAGATCACAAGCAATCAAATGTCCCCCACAGAAATCCAACACCTGCAGACAGTACAAAACCCCAAGGCCTATGCACCCCTTTTTCCAACAGTGCACAAAAACAATTATTTTAAACACAACTAAAAATAAGTTTCCACAACATAAGAGTAAAGTCTATTTTCATTTGTGTGATCCCCTCAACTGTCTCACCTCCCCCATCCTCCTGATTTAACTCATAAAAACCCTCTACTACGGCACGGAAAGCTGCACTGCACATCTCACCTCTCTGCAGGCCTTGCTCAGGCCGTTGACTCTACCGTGCTTCATCTCCGAACCTCACATGAACGTCTGCTCAGACTCACAATGAAGACCCCCACCTCCAAGAAGCTTCCCAGGTCCTAAAGTAGTAGCTGCATCTTTCTTTCCCGTGTTCCTATTATATACATTTAAAACTCTAGGGAGCATCCAGTAACTATGTTTTACCATTGCTGAATGACCTAACAGCTCTTTACTCACACTGCCTGTCAGGGTGGAGCATATGTCAGGTGTATATAATAGATATTTACTGAATAAATTAACTACTAGGAGGATCTAAAGAATCTGTGCAGGAAAAATGCATTCGATGAATATTCTCCAATACTGTCCAATGTTAAGTTGGGCAATAGTGGCCATAACACAAGGATTTGCTGCAATCTCAATGTCTCAAGGAATTCTGTTCAAACATTAGCCAACATGGGCAACAGGAAACACAGAACCTAAATTGAAACAACTTTGTTCTACAATTGAAACCATCTTTCAAAACATAACTTTTGCTATCTTCAACTGATTAGAAATACTTGTATTGGGCCCCCAGGGAGACTGGCTCAGTTGGTAAAAGAGCTTGCTATGCAAGCCTAACCACCTGAACTTGATTTCTTGGAATTCAGGGGGAAAGAAAACCAATTCCCGAAGTTGTCCTCTGACCTCACGTATGCAATGGCATCTGCACATACACACTTCTATCTCACACACACACACACACACAAATTGACAATATGTAAAGTTTGTTTTTTTTTAACTTGCATTGAGAGATGGACTTCTGTCTTCAGAGTCCTCACTAGCTGTTCTGCAGCACAAAGTGGCCAGTACCCACAATGTACTGACCCTCCTCTGAACTACAGAATTTGGGATTTAGATTGCATCCTATTGCTTAGCCAAATTTTCCAAGTCTATACTTTCCCCTTTTGTTTGCTAAAATAAATAAAGATAAAATACACGTAAACAAAGAGCCCAAGGTTACGGTGCTCTAGCTATCAAGATCAATATAGAAATGCAGAGGGTTTACAGTGGGAGGCTTATTTTGTCCTCCGTGTTCAATTTTAGGTATGATTTTATACACCTTTAATACCATCATGCACTCAGAAGGCAGAGAGAGGCAGAAGGATCTCTGAGTTCCAGGTTAGCCTTGTCTGCATGATGAATTCTATGACACTCAAGACTACACAGTGAGACTCTGTCTCAAAAAACAAAAAAGACAGACTAAGTAAGATCAACTTTCCTTTAACTTGTTTCTCAAGGCAACTGAAGTTCAATTATGAAACCAAATATTCTTTTTTTTTTCCCAGTGCTGATGATCAAACCTAGAGCAACTTACAAGCTAGGCAAGTCCACTACCACTGAACTACATACCCAACCCAACATTTTTTAAAATTATTTTTTAAGATTTTTAGTTATTTGTATTTTGTCTGAAGGTGTCTAAGGGTGTTATTGAAGGTATCAGATCCCTTGGAACAGCAGTTACAGATAGTTGTGAGCTGCCATGTGGGTGGGGGGAACTGAACCCATGTCCTCTGGAAGTGCAAGTCAGCACTCTTAACCACTGAGCCATCTCTCCAGCCCCCCTCCAACCTTAATATTATTTTTCAAATTCAAGGTTCTTCAATATGGATTTTGTAAAAAACCAAAATTACTTTGTTCAAACTTAAAAAGTTTAGCAGACTGAAAAGTTTGAGGCCAACCTAGCTTTTTATGTAGTGAGACTTCTGTCTCCAAAAACAGTGATGGCTTACAAACTTGTTTAACAGCCAAAAAACAAAGACCTTATGCTTCAAGGCAAGGTAACTGTTACACACTGAACTACTATGTTTCTAATGGAGACGGTATTTAATTTCCAGGCTGGTGAGAGAAAATACATGGTGTCTTAAATAGCATATTCTGCAGTTCTAAAATACACAACTTACAAAGTAATTGCTATCCTAGAACTGGAAAATTAGTCCACTTAACTAGGGCCATGATACAATTTAATGAGATCTGTTTTCCTATAGAATTGAATTTTGTGATAGCAGACTAAGTTCACATGAGGCAGGCCATGGTACCCTTCTAAAATTAGATTCTACATGTAGAAATACACTTAGGGAATCAGATTTCTGAGTTATAAGGCTTTAGGTAAGGTAGCAAAAATAAGCCAGCCCATTTTCAACTGTCAGGTGACTGCTTTCCATTATTTTTACCCTAATATGTAAGTCTTCCTGTACTTCAAAACCTAAGGGAGATGGAGAGATGACCCAGTGGTTTGAGATCATTTGCTGTGCACTCATGAGGACCACAGTTTGGACCCAAGCTGTCAAGTAACAAGCCACATACTTCTGTAACCCAAGCTCTGACAGGGTGAGGACAAGAGGCCAGTTGAGACTTGCTGGCTTGCAACCAATCTGCAAAAACCTAAGTCCCAGGTTCAGAGAGAGACTCTGCCTCAAAGGAATAGACACGTAACAGACAATATCCAGCACTTTTCATGTTCATAGATACACACACACACACATACAAATTTTAAAAGACCCAAAGTTGTCCTCTGATACAACATGCAATGTGGTGTGTAAATCTGCACACATACATACAAATATATTCAAACACATATACACAACAAACACATCACATGTAAATATAACTAAATAATAATTGTTAAATCAAAAAGCCAAAAGAATAGTAAAGACTTGGGCAAAATCAAGAAGGTGAAAACCAAAAATCAAGCCCAAGATTCAAGTAGAATTAGTTCATCATGAGGATTTCTCTGGCGGAAATGATCTATGAGGCAACAGAAAAATCAAGGCCAGCTCACAGGGTTTGTTAATTACCATTTTAACCTGGTACCCAAAGAATTACACCTTGAAAGGGAAGGGGAAAGGGAAAGAAAATAGCAAAAATAACAGATAAGAAAATCAGATCCACCGGAATTAAATACACGGACCACACAATGAATATGTTTATGGTGTTTAAAAGAAAACAAAAACTTCAGGAACTAGAAACTGCAAACTGAATTTAAGATGTCCATGTTTAAGAGGGGCATAGTTGTGCACTCTTTATTTCCAAGCACTGGGGAGGAAGAAGGAAGCAGATCTGTGAGTTCCAGGCCAACATGATTTATATAGCCAGTTCCAGAACAGCTGGGGTTAAATAGGGAAACCCTGACTCAAAAAATACAAAACAAGGCCAGGTGGTGGTGACACATGCCTTTAATCCCAGCACTCAGGAGGCAGAGACAGGTGGATCGCTGCGAGTTCGAGGCCAGCCTGGTCTACAGAGTGAGTTCCAGGACAGCCAGAGTTACAACAGAGAAACCTGTGTCAAACAAACAAACAAATACAAAACAAACAGAACAAAACAAAAAACCCCAAAAGATGACAGGATTTAATAACCGAGTAGGAAGAGAAGGAATTAATGATGAAATTACTTAGTCTGGACAGAGGCTGAGGCAGAAAGATCTTGGGTTCTAGGCCTTTTTGGGCCTAGCAAGACTCTATCAAAAAAAAAAAAAAAAAAAAAAAAAAAGCAAACAAAAACAGCTTAATGGGAATACAGAGTGAAAACGCCTATGAAGTCAGTAAAGAAACAGTGGGGAAGAGAGACAGCAATATGTAAGTGACCAGAACTTTACAGAACAAATCATCACTTCAAGGTCAAATGATTTTGCCAAATGAGTAGAATACACCTGTACTTTCAACGTGGGAGAAAAGGGAAAGAAAAAAAAAAAAAAAATCAGGAGATCAAGGTCATTTTCCCACACATCAAATCCAAGCAAGGCTAGCCTGGCTACAGGAGACCCTCTGAAAACAATAATCAAAAAAGTCAGCTACCAAGACAACTGAAAGAAAACAGCTCACAGTTTGAAGCACTATAACTGAAAAAAAGCAAAACAAAAATGAAACACACACTCTTTTGTTGTTGTTTTCAAGACAGCATTTCTCTGTGTAGCCCTGGCTGTCCTGGAATTCCTTCTGTAAACCAGGCTGCCCTTGAACTCAAAGAACTTGAAGATCTGCCTACCTCTACCTCCTGAGTGCTAGGATTGGGATTAAAGGTGACCACCACTCAAGACACTTTTCAAAGCGCTTCTAGAGTGAAACTGATCATATTAAGAATGAAGACAAGTATGTAAAAAGGTGAATACGCTAAAATTACTTAATCTCTCTGCCCGAAAGGCATATTACACTGTAACCAATTATAGTTGAACCATGCTGTTAAACTTCTTCACTGTCAAAATATGAGTGGCTTTCCATTTCTGAAGCAGAAGGTTTTGCCTCTAAGCAAACATTCAGATCCTTGGATGGTGACGGTGAAGGGTGACAACCAGGTAAATGGTCTTCAAATTCTTCGCTTTTAAAACACAGAAGGAATTTCCTCTTAAAGGCATTAAGACTTCAAAAGATAACTGGGTCATCCTACTTTCAGACCTTTACACATTTTATTCATAGCTCATTTTGGGCTCTAATTGCAATATACAAACTGCCTTTATTTCACTCAGCCCCTTCTATCAAAAAGAGCTCTACGGATTTCTTTCAAATATTTCAGAAGCAGTACCCTCCAAACCATTTTATTTGTTTGTTCATTTATTCTGTTTTGTTTTCTGACAGTCTTGCTATGTAGGCCAGGTTGGTCTCCAACTGACAAACACACGCCTACCTCCATCGTCCTAAAATTATAAGAACAAGCTACCATGCTGAGCTCCTCCAAACCATTTTATGGCGTCTCTGGAACACACCAATAAATCAATCAACTTAACCGACAAAACCTGTCTCACAGGTTGACACACAAGAAGTCACCGTAAATCCTAAAAAGGTTCATAATAGACTTTCTGGGTTCCACTCTTAGACTTACCCAATCAGACTACCTGAGAGGCGAGGTATAAGAGCTGCATTTTAAAGCCACGGGCCACAGATTTTGTTTTCCTCTAAGAAGTACTTCTTCGAACAGTACATCTACCCTCCTCTCGGCATTCCAAGGGGCACCAAGGACATCTCAACTCTCGGTTTCAGTTCTAATAGGTACACTACCTTGTTTCCTATTACAAGAGAATGAGCGAAGCACAGCAACTTGGACGTGGCCCGTAACAAATGTGTTTCGCGTCCTGAAAACTACACTCCGGGACTCAAGTACTCTGACTCAGGCAGCCCGCGTTTCCTAAGGAGCGTGGAGCTGTTGCTAGTGGAACAGAGGCGGCCACTCACTTGAGGCCTGGATGGCTCCAGCTAGCAGAAAAGTGCTGAAAGCAGGCGAGAGGCCCGACAGTCCCGGCACGCAAGAAAGGGTCGGAACCTCCCACCGTAACCCGCACACCGTCCCGCAGGCTCGCGCGGCTCCGCTCGGCGCGGGCACCGCAAACTCCCGGCCCGGGCCACAGGACAGCGGGCACGGGCAAGGACGCGGACTGCAGACAAGAGCGGGCCCTAGCCCTAACTGCGGCTGCGGTTCACCCTCTACTCGGCCGAAAAGCCCGGTGGCGCCTCCCGGCGCGGACCCAGGCCGCACTCACCTACCAGAGCGCGGGAGGCGAGGCTCCCTCCCCTCCGCGGCGCCTGAGCCAAACCGCCGCCGCCAAGGCCGCTCGCTCTTAAAAAACTAGGAAAGACAGAAAGAAAGGACAGCGGCTGAAAGGAAGCAATCAGACTTTGCTTTTGTATTCCTTTTGACCCTTCCGGGCTTCCTGTTCTTCACCGCCACAACAAATCTCCAGCCCGCTTCCGGCGGCACAGTCCAATCAACAGCTCTCTTTCTCCCCGAGCGCCTCGTGGAGATCCGGTGCTCCAACACCGGATGGAGAGATTTGATTGGCCCATTCAGCCTTCGGCAAGGGGATTAGCCAATTCGTTCCAGGGTGGCGGGCAGAGCCTGGAGCCCACGTGACGCAACTCCTGGACGATGATTGGCTGTCCAGGAGAGGGGTTGCCACCGAGGAAGGGGCGTTTCCTAGGGGACTGAGGGAGGGCCCGGGCGGTGCGAAGCGGGGGTGGGCCCTGCGCGTAATGGCAGTGCCGTGTCTCCGCGTCCATCTTTACCGCTCTCTCGGACCTGTCACAAAGGCGTCGCGCCGCTGTCGCTGTCCCCTCCCTCCGGCTGGCCCGGGAGGTGGTGAAGGCAGTGCCACATCCCGACCGCGCTGCTCTGGGAAGCCCCTTCGGGGACGTGGCCGGGGAGGGCGCCTGAGGGATAGGGACGTCTGTGAGGGAAGGGAACAGCCGCTGGAGCCTGGGTCGGAGAGACCAGACTGGGGCCGCGGCCAGCTCCGGGCAGGGGTCTGGGAGAGGGTAGCGTTGGGCAGAGCCCGGGAAGCGGCGGAAACACTCTCCTCCGAGGCCCGCGCTGGAGGCGCCTGAAGCGGTTCCTGGAAGAGGGTGTTCCCCTTTGGGGGATCTTGACTGGAGGAGGTCCTGGGGTCACCCTCCCGAGGAGACTGCGGCTAACCGGGCCCAGGTGAGAGGCAGGTACCCTTTGGGGAGCCTCCCGCTGCGGAGGGACGCTGGTCCGGACTGCTCGGAGCAGAAGGGGTCGAGGGGCGCACGCCGTGGGCAGGGCTTCCTTTGAGGGAGTTTGCGTTTCGGTGGGAAGGAGACTCCCCCCGCCCTTCCCCGGGAAGGTTTGATGGTGCCTTGGGGTGGAGGGTTCTGCGCGGTGGAGAGAGGCTGGAGGCGGGAGCCAGACCTAGCGGATTCTCCTACTTTCGAGGCCTGGGCTAAAAATTAGGTAAAACCCTTGGGGAGGGAAGATTTGTGGGCAGTTCTATTGGAAAGCCCGAGTTCGGGGTGGTAAGCGGAAATGGGGATAGCCAGAGAGTTCTTCCCTCTCTGGAGACAGACCAGGTGTCCCAGACGGATTCTGCTGCCTCTGGGCTCTGTGCCAGGGTGGGGCGCAGGAGTCGTCCCACCAGCACCCCCTGCGAGCCTCCACTTTTGGCGTTACTTCCTGCCCGCTGTCTGCCTCTCTGAAGGAGACCTAGGTTCGAGCTGCCGGGCTGAAACTCAGATTCTGTCTTGTGTAGGTGTCTGAGTGAGGTTGAGTCCCCTGGAGTGTTGTACTTTGAACTTTTAAAACTTGGCAATGTCTGTTAATTGCCTGAAGAGAGTCCTGCAGTCTGCCAGGCCCCTCACCTACCACCACCTGCTTGTCCTTAGTTGAAGTGACTTAACATTCTAGAGTTTCTTTTGTAATGAAATCGACGCTGTGTGTGACAGAAGGTAGTGTAATGGATTGCAGTTGAGAAAGTAATTTCTAATCTGTAAAACAGCTGATGTAAGAGATCAACATAAATACAGGTGTTAATTACCTGTAGCACTCTGAGAACCATATCTGACTGTGTGCTTCAAGAGTTACAGCTTCTTAGGTGATGTAACAGTCTAAACCCTGCTTTCAAACCCTGCTTCCTTGACATGAAGAGGTTTCCAGTTTTTGTTTGCAGAGTTTTAATTTACTTTCAACTTCTAATGGTGTTGGTAGGAGTTAGCACTTCCTTCAGGAAGTTTTGCTCCAAGTAATTTGTTCCCAATATCACCTGCCTCCCTCAATTGTAATTTGTAAATGAGCCTGCATTTTTCCTACCATGAATTCTGCCTTGTGCTACCTCCAGAGTATAGACTACAAGGCACTTTTCAATTTTTTTTTTCATTTTATGTAGAGTTTGCATGTCCTGTGATAACTTGCTTTGTAGATCTCTGTTGCTCTCTGTTAACAGTAATAAAATAATAACCTCAGCAGTATGTGATGCTTCAGTAACCTTCGGCTAGTGGCACTTGTTAGAGTTGGTGTCCCAAGATTTTAGGAATTTACTTGTGGTTTTCGAAGTAGTTTTTTTATTTTTTGTTTTTAAGATTTATTTTTACTTTATGTGTATGAATGTTTGCCAGTATATGTGTGTCTGGTTCCCATGGAGGTGAGAAAACGCCATCAGATCTATTGAAACTAGAGTTACACAGGTGGTTGTGAGTCACCATATGTGTACTGGGAATCGAACCCAGGTCCTCCAGAAGAGCAGCAGCTAGTGCTCTTAACCCTTGAGCTATCTCTCCAACCCTGAAGCAGGGTTTTTGTTGATGTCTTTTCAAAGTAAGCTTTTTCAAAAAGTTGACCTGAATTTCCTGTTTTTTTAGTCTTATATTTCGTGATTGTTGGTCTTTTGTTGTTTTGTTTACTGTGGTGATTTTGTGAGCTTCTTGACTTCCTAAGATACATAAAGTTTTGATATTTTTAAGATTATAGAAAGTATTCCAGTATAATCTATGAAGATTTTTTTATGCTTTGTCAGCTAAATAATTTCATTTAGTAAGTAAATATCAAGGGCAATGAAAAGCTTAGTATTGTATATAATAGTATGCTTTTATGCACTGAATAGAAGAGAAACAACTCTTTCAGCTCTGGAGTATGGTTAGCAAGTTTAGTAACAGAAATCCTTTCTGAAGTATATTTACAACAATCTGTTTAAATTCATGAGATTAAATTAATATTAAAGAATTGTATAATATTTTCCTAATAATGACTTTATTTATTTATTTATTTATTATTTATTTATTTATTTATTTTTTATTTATTTATTTTTTATTTATTTTTTGAGGCAGGGTTTGACTATGTATCCCTAAACTGGCCTGGTACCGGTGGTCTTCTTGCCTCACCCTCCTGAGTGCTAGGACTGCAGTTTGTACCATACCTAGCTTATTTTGAGACAAGATCTCCTTGTGTAACTCTGACTGGCCTGGAACTCACAGAGATCATGAGTGTGGGACTGAAGGTGTGTGTACCACCATAACCAGTGAAGTAGTTTTTATGATGGAAATCACCTTGAAGGTTTTAGAAAACAACTTTCTTTGATACTCTAAAATCTTTGTAGCTTTAAAAAATTATTTGGAATTCTTTAAATAATTTTTTTTTTTTTTTGTGCACAGGAGGGATGCAAGGTATTAGGGTGGCAGCAACTCATGCCTTCAATCCCAGCACTGGGGAGGCAAAGACAGGTGGATCTCTGTGAGTTTGAGGTCAGCCTGGTATACAGAGTGGGTTCCAGGACAGCCAGAGTTAAAAAGAGAAACCCTGTCTTGAAAAACCAAAAAAACCAAACAAACAAAAAAACTTTTGCTAAACAAAATTTAAAAGGATCTTATTTTTATTATCTTTAGTTATGTGTATGTAGGAAGGGGCATATGGCACGTGTGTGCAGGTGCTTTCTGAAGCTAGAGGTACTGATCCTCTGGAGCTGGAGTTTTAGGTGGTTTTGAACCAACTGTTGCTAGGAACAGAACTTGGGTGCTCTTACCCACTAAGCCTTCTCTCCAACCCTATTAGGAATTCTTGAAGATGGTGATCTCTATTACAAAGCATTAAATAGGAAATTTTCTATATTTCAGGGTCAGATTCTTGTAAGTAAAACGTAATATTCATCTGAGATTCTAAGTGTAAGGGGGGGAGGGGAAGTCAACAGGCTCCACAAATGACCAACTGATCCAGTAATCAATTTTAACTTTTTCTTCAAGCTTTTAGCATTTTCAAGGCATTTGCCACTGAGTTGGATGGATTTTTTTTTTTTTCTGGTATTCAGATTTGAAAATTGAAAAACGGAGTAGTCAGGAAGTAATGAATGCCAAAACCTGGGCCACAGCCCATAGGAAACTTTTACAACTTTCAGTGGAGCAAAAAAAAATGACTATTTTCCTCCTGGATCTGGAGTTACAGGAGCTGCTGAGCTGCCTTGCATGGATGCTGGGTCTCCTACAAGAGCAGTTTGTGCTCTACCACTGAGCCACCTCTCCAGACCCTGCTTACCTGCCTCTTTTGTCTGAGCTTTTGAGAAATATTTAAATAGCAAGAGATCGTTATACTCCCAGAACTTGGTAAGGAATGCCCTCTGCATGCAGCTTTTTTACTGCCTGAAATTACAGTATCCAGGCATAATTTCTTGGGTCCTGTATACTTCAATTAGAAGGTTTGAAATTTCTTACTCAGCAAGTATAGTATTACTCTGTAGTTTATGTTTCAGAGTTGGTTTTTTCTTACTTCTACCTCCTAAAGAATTGTTTCCTCTCCTTTGTTCACTGAATGCAGTATTCTCAAAATATGACTTGTACCCCACCCTTCCTCAAGGGAAATACAGCTCCTTTATTCAGTTCTTTTTGCTTCATCATTGTTCATAGTTACAGATGCCTATAAGCTACATATTAATAACTTTTCCAAGTCAGTTTTTAAGGCTAACAAAGATACTATATTTTGTTGCTTCAGACTAAAGCAATTAGAATTTGCTGCAGTTGGACTGAGGAGATGATTCAGTGGGCAAAAGCATTACCTCTGTAAGCTTGAGGGTCTAAATTCAAATCCCCACAACCTATGTAAAGCTGTGTGCAGTGGGGTAAATTTATAATCCTAGTGCTCTTTAGGGAGATGGAGGGGGCAGAAGCAGGAGAATCTCCAGAAGCTGGCGAGCCTGGTGTACATGGCAAAACAAGAGACTGCCTCAAACAAGATAGGAGGGAGGCAAAGGCCAATGCCTGAGGTTGTCCAGACCTCCACACATATTCTGTGGCACATGTGCCTGTCATCAAGCATGAACATGTACACAGACTTTTTTTTTTTTTTTCAAAAAGAATTTATTGTAGTCTCTAGTATTTTTTTCCATTGGGTGGTCTGTCCCGGGACACTTGGTACCAGTTCAAAAAGCTTCTCATCTGTCAGGTACAGAATGTGGATTTCTGCAGTATCCAGAAAGAGTTTGATTTGGGGTACAACATCCATATTGTCTTAAAATAATCTGGTTTTCCATTGTGATTTCTGAGCTTTGTTGTTGTTTTCATTAAACTTAATGTAAACTTTCTGTTAACTTTTCACTGTGTGATTTTTAAATTTCTGAATTTTTTAAAATGTATTTTATTCTCTCTGTGTATGATGTGCATGTATGTGTGAAGATCAGAGAAAACTTTGTTTTCTCCTTCTACCCTTACATGGATTCCAGGAATTGAACTCCAATAGCCAGACTTGTATAGGAAAGCATCTTTATCCACGGAGCTATCTCACTGGCCCTGTACAGCGATAATTTGAGAGCATATTGCAGTGCAGTTGCTAGTGCCAATTTATATAGTCTTCTAAGAACTTGCCATACAGAGATACTTCTGTGTGATCAAGTTCCTTTTCCACTAGAAATCTGGTAAGGCCAACAGCCTCCTCCTGGTGGCCCTCGTGTTTATCCATAGGCTTGGTTAGGGAGTTAAGCGTATTGTCTATTGCTGTTCTTCTTCCTTAACCCCATCTCCCTTTGCCAAGAGCACAGGAACATTCTTTCATCTTTGATATTCATTTATTGAATGATGACATCACAATTTTTAAAGCTTTTAAACATTTTGTAAATATATTGTCTTTTAAACGTTTTTGATTTTGAGCCTAGCCATTAAAGGCTGAGCCATTTCTCCAGCCCTGCTTTTAAAATATTTTAACATTTGCTAGTTTTACAGATTTTAGAATAAATTCCCTAGGTATTTATGACTCCCCTATTAGATCTGATGGGTATACAACTATGTGCAATTAGGTGTTTTAGATACCATTTTAAACAGGTATTATTGAGGAAATTTTTGTAATTTTTGCTACTTACATATTTGTTTACTTTTCTTAATAGCATATAGTTTTTTCAATAGAAAAATTATTTGCCTTAAGACTTAAATGTATTTTGCCTGGCAGTGGTGGCAGAAGCTTTTAATCCCAGCACTCAGGAGGCAGAGGCAGGCAGATCTCTGTGAGTTCGAGCCCAGCATGGTCTACAGAATAAGTTCCAGGACTGCCAGAGTTAAAACAGAGAAACCCTGTCTCAAAAACCCAAAAAAAGAAAAAGACATATGTGTATTTTGATAAAATAGCAATATGCTTCCTGCTATTGGGTCTTCTGTAGGTGAAACCTTCAAATAATTAAGAATATTAAATTTGTTTTTCTCCCCTCTTCTGCAGCCATCATTAGCACTTACCTCAGTTCTTACTTGAAATTTCCTTTTGAATATAAGGCAGATTTTTTTCATTCTTAAGACTTCATAGAAAGATACTGTTTTTGTTTTGTTTTTTCTGTTATTTACTTCTAAAAATTCCTTGCTCTAATCAAGGCCTAAATTTTATTTTTATTATTTACTTATATATTTTTGCCTGTATATATGTGTATAATGTGTGTGCATGTGTGTATTATATATTCCCATGTAGCTGAGCACATGTCTACGTATGCATGTGGAGACCAGAGGTTGACGTTGTCTTCCTCAGTTACTCTCTATCTTATATATAGCAAGGCCGGGTCTCTCGATGAACTCAGAGCACATCTGTTCAGTCTAGCTAGCCAGCTTGCTCTAGGGTTCCCATCGCCTCCAGAATGCTGGGATTGATTGCAGGTGATCTGCCATAGCTGTCCAACATGTAAGTGGGTACCAGGGATCCAAATTCCAGTCCTTATACTTGCACATCAAGGACTCTACCCACTGAGCCACCTTCCAAGCCACGGTTTTTTGTTGTGGTGGTGCTGGTAGTGTCCTTTGTTTGGTTTGGTTTGGCTTTGATTTTTCAAGACAGGATTTTTCTGTGTAGCTCTGTCTGTCCTGGAACTCACTCTATAGACTAGGCTGGCCTCAAACTCAGAGATCTGCCTGCCTCTCAAGTGCCAGGATGAAAGGCGTGTGCACTACGCCCAGCCAGTTTTACTTTTTAACTCATATTTTGAATGTTAAAAGAGTTTTCTTTTTTCCCTTGTAATGGGTCAGGTTAGGATTGTGTTCTTCATAATGATGTTCTTTCTGCCATAGTCTCACCTTCTTCTTGGTCTGGTTTTGACACTGAATGTTACTCTATTGGGTTAGAAACTCTCAACATTTTAGGTGAAAATTTTTCCCAAGTATTCTTTCAGTTTAGCCAGAGAGATGACCTAATTTTCTCCAAAGATGTTCTTTCTTAAACCAACCTCAGCACACAGGAGAATCGTCCTGTCTCGACCCAGCCACTTGAAGGTTACAGTCTAGGGGATGATAGTCCTCTGTGTAACCTAAACCACAGATGCTCAGCACTACTGCTGACATAGTTTTGGACACTTGAGTAATATGTAAAAATACCTTATCAAGGCTGCCTTTCCTTTTGGGTATAAAGTGAAATTCTGACCAAATCAGCTCTTGATATTCAAGGAAGATTGGCTCCCCAGGCCTCCTACAAATACCAAAATTTATAGGTGCTCAACTCCACTATATAAGGTTATATTTGCATATAACCTGCATGCATCCTCCTTTGTACTTTAAGCCATCTCTACATTACTTACAATACCTAGTAAAATATAAATACTGCATAAATAGTTGTTAATACCATATTGTTTAGGGAATAATGACCCAGGAACAACCTGTACATGTTTAGCACATTTGATTGTTAGTTTTAATTGTCAGTTTGACACAATCTAGAACGTCTCCAGTGTCAATGAGGGATTGTCTAGATCAAGTAGGCAGTGGACATTGGTATAGGCAGTGGCTTTATTATGTTAATTCATGTAGGAAGACCCAGCCTAAAAGTGGATGGCATCATTCCCTGGGCTTGGGAGAGAGCGACCTGATCATGCATTCATGCCTTTATTACTCTGTGTTCCTGATTTAAGATGTGATATGACCAGTTCCCTCGAGCTCCTGTTACTGTGACTTCCTTGCTATGATAGACTCTAGTCTGGAACTGTGAGCTGAAATAACTCTTTTCTTCTCTCCCCCCATCCCCCTTGCTTGCTTTTGCTGGGATGTTTTATCACAGCAACAGAAAGGAAATTCAACCTTTTTTTCTTCAAATACCTTTTATCTGTAGTTAGTGGAACTTGGATGTAGGACCCAGGGAGATGGAGGGTTATTTCAGGCTTTCCCTTTTCTCCACCTACAAAATGGCAAATACTTTAGAGCTTAAATACTCTAAGTAAATTTAAAAACCCTTTAGGAGATCTAGAGAGATGGCTCAGTGGTCAAGAGCATTGGCTGCTCTTTCATAGGACCTGGGTTCAATTCCCAGCACCCACATAGTGGCTCACAGCCATCTGTAACTCCAGTTCTGAAGGAATCTGACTGAGCCTTGTTACTTTGTCTTCTTCCATCTAACCTCAATAATTAACAAGAAATTATGCTCTTTGGGTATCCTGCAGAATATTTTCAAAGAAAACTTATTTCTGGGTAATGTGTATATTTTTCTTTTCTTTTTCTGTGGTTAGTACATGTGTCCTGGTGTAAATGTAGCCTATCTTGATAAGGTTTGAAGACACAGATATGTATATTTGACAAAACTCAGCATTTGGATATTTAAGGTTTGTATGAATATATAAATTTAGCTCTAAAAATATTGTCTAATTAGTGATAGGTATTATACTCTAAAGTGTGCAATTTACTTCAAATACTTTTAATGTAGGTGGCTTGATGAAGGATGTAGTGATGGGCAAATTTGTGATAAAGCAAATATAAACTGTTAATAGAAGATTAAGTGATGAGATACTCACTGTTGAGTGTGAATTAGTTCACCTTTGCTATATGCTCAAAAGTCTTCATCATAAAATGTTGGTTGAGGACAATAAAAGATGATACCAGAAGGTATCGCTTGAGGTACACTGTACTGAGAGAAAAATCTGAAAACATTTTCTAATGGGGGAAAATCACTGAAATAGTATATAATGTGGCCTTTCATGATGTTTGGTGAAGGGCTAGAAACATCCAGCCTCTGGTAACACTGTTTTAGAATGCTGAAGATCACACTAGTTGGCATGCTGTAGCCAGTGACTTGTTTTCTGTCCTTTTGATCATTCATTTAACCAGCTTCTCCATTTTTGACAGCATAATCCTGAAGTCTTTTCAGGGAAGAAAGAAGTTCTTCCTGTCAGTGATGTGCTTAATAGCTAAATGCAAGCAAATATTTGAAGAGATGAATCACTAATTCCTGGACCGTTTGTTAGAGAGGGTTGGACCCGCTGGCCAAAGCCTCTGTGGTGAGCTGGCTTTGAGAGCAGAGGCTTGTGTTTTTACCGATGGTGAGACAGTGAGTGCCAGAACCTCCCTGATTTAACATGAAGTTTACTAAGATCTACTGAGTGTGTTGAGTTTTTTTTTTTTCTCATAGAATTTTTGAAAATTAAAAATGTACAAATGCAAAAAAAATGGCTCACTTCAAAGATACATATTTGCACAGGCTGTCTTGTCTGTAATTATCAACTTGCAGCAAAATGATATTTAAGAGTCTAATGGTTTAAATTGTTGCCATTGAGATAGAAGAATCTGCTAAGCACTGATACTCAGTGATGAGAATGTCTTTGACTCAGTTGGGGATCGCCCATCACAGATGTAATAGCTGTGTATACTTAAGTGACCAAGGCTTTGTTCCTGTTTTTGTTTATGTTTGGTCTTAAAATTTACTTCATGGTGAGAAGATAATGTGAAGTTTATAGGTACTAAAGTGTATTGCCTTTACATAGTCTCTAGTCTTCTTCGACTCTGGGTAATAGTACCCACTCAAAAGCAGGCTACCACGTATTTTCTTTGTAATGCTTCATAGGGTAGATCTGATGAAAAATGCTATATGGAGCTATTTTTATTGTTTTTCACTAATCACAGTGTTTCGTTATGACATTTTCAGACATGCAGATTGGAGCCCTCCCCCACCCCTACAATTTTGTGATATGTTTTCTAATGGCTATTTTGTTTTGACTGTCATCTTCAAACATCCAAAAATAATCTTTTTACTTTTCTGGAGAGAAATATTGACATATTTACTTCACAAGAATCACCATTTAGTGTTTCAGTTTGTCCCATAATTCATTCAGTAGGTGCCAGATTCTGTGGTAGGTACTAATAGTGGTTTCCAGACTTGAGTACCATCAGAATCACCTAGGGAACTTTTAAGTAGTTGTAGGTTTGGGCCATATCCTAGAAATGTGAATTCTGGGGCTGGAGAGATGGCTCAGAGGTTAAGAGCAATGATTGCTCTTCCAGAGGTCCTGGATTCAATTCCCATCACCCACATAGTGGCTCAACCATCTATAATGGGATCAAACACCATCTTCTGGCATGCAGGTGTACACACAGAGCCCTCATAAAGAAAATAAATAAATTATATATATATGTATATATATATATATAAAGATATAAAGAAAAAGAAAGACATGAATTCTGACTCTTTGGAGTTACCATGAGGTAGGAATTGTTATTATCTTCCCTTTTGTAAAGTGTATCCATGGCCTGATTCATTAGAGTACATGCCAGTGAGTGTTGCAAAGCTGGGACTTATCCTCAGGTCTGTCTGACTGTGATACCCATGTACTGTGTGCTGTAGTGGCCTCTGGTATACTGTCCAGAAGCCGTAGCTGAGGTGCTGTCTTGAAACAATGGTTCCTGGAAAAGGGAACACATAATGCCTCTTTTATTTAAAGACAAAACAAGGTTGATTGAAGTGTAGTGTTTAGCCTTATCACCCAAACATCAATAGTCCCGGCTTCTTTTCTATGAAAGCAATCAGGAGTAGCTCCCACTTCTAAGACGCTATGCATTTGTAGTGCTGAATGAAACTGAAGAGGTTTATACTTTGCATGTATGTGCATGTATGACTAAGTAAGTCTAAAGAATAGGACCATTTTACAGCTTCATTTAAGATAACTGCTCGTGTTTCTCTATTTGTATGTTTCATGAGTGATCCTCTGTGTAACACCTCATGGCTTCTATCACCTATATCATACCTGGTCGTTACAGCTTTTTGTTAAGAAGAGGTCTCTAAACATGTCAGGATGGCCGAATGGTCTAAGGTGCCAGACTCAAGAAAAAGTCTCAAGCCAGATGTAGTGGTGCTGGCCTTTAATTCCATCTCTTGAAAGGCAGAGACAGGAGGATCTCTGTGAGTTCAAGGTCAGCCTGAGTTCCAGAACAGCCAGAGCTATATAGTGAGACCCCGTCTCGAAAAAGAAAAAAAAGGAGGGATAGAGAAGGAAGGAAGGAAAGAAAAAAAGAAAAGCCTCTCTGCTGTTAAAATAATTGAAAACTTAAAAATTCGTTTAACTTGGCTGGTAGCATTATGCCCGTCGTCATAGCTACTTGGGAGGCTGAGGCAAGAGGATCACTCGAGCCAGGAATTCAAGGCCAAACTGGGTCTGGACAGCGTAGTGAGATCATTTAAAAATAAACTACACCCCCCCCCAAAAAAAAAACCTTCATATCCTTCCTAACAAATTTATAGTGGACATCGCTTTCTAGATTATTTAAGGAAATAGCTCTTTTGGAAGATATTAACCCAAAATACATTTGACTTCAATTCAGAAAAGGGGGAGCACTTTAATTTTTCCCTTCTCACGTCAAACTTAGGTCTTAAAAATACCCACATGTATGGAAAATCTATCTTCTACTCACTTTGAAATTATACTAAAAAAATCTACATTAAGGAATTAATCTACATTTATAACAAGTCTTAGAAAAATAATCTTAGATAGAATGAAATCTCCTCAGGCACTTTGTTTATTGTTTTTTGAGACAGGGTTTCACTGTTATAGCCCTAGCTGTCCTGGAACTCACTCTGTAGTAGACCAGGCTGGCCTTGAACTCAGATCAGAAATCCTCCTCCTGCCTCTGCCTCCTGTGTGCTGGGATTAAAGGCGTGTGCTACTACCGCCTACCTGCCTTTTCTTTTTCCTTCTCAGACACTTTTAATATTGTTCTTTTCTCTTTTTTAAAGATTTAGTTATGTGTGTTTACTTGCATGAGTTTATGTGCACCATGTTGCTTGCAGGAACCATTGGAAACCAGATTTGCTGGAACTGGAGTTGTATGTGGTTTTGAATGGCTTTGTGGGTAATGGGAGCCAAGCGTGCCTCCTGTTCAGGAGCTGTAGGGGCGCTTAACCTCCAACTCATCTCTCCTGCCCTTCTAAACTATGCTAAATAACTTTCTATCTGTTGCTGTTAAACTATCATTTTTTATAGGACCTGTTCTCCCTTCTTAAGTCTTTGTTTTCTGGCACTTAAACTTACAGGTACCAGATGGTTTCCCTGGCTCAGGTGTGCCTACCCCAATTTAATGTTTCTGGTTAGACTGAAGCTGTTGTTTGTATCTTGTGTCCCATTCTACTTTCCATACTGGTGATGTGTAAAGATGCTGGTGCATTAGAGAAGCCAGTGAAATCCTTTCTGCTCTGGCTGCATTAAGCAGTCATGAGCTCTGACCATTGTGAGGAAGCAGTTTGGAGTTAGCACTTCTGTGGGAGTGATGCCTTTCCTTAAAGAACCTCCTGTGCTAGATCTTGGACCACTCCCTTCCAACATCCCCAAAATGTTAGTAGATTTAGCCACAGATGTTTATGCCATAATGTGTAAGAAACTAGGATAAGCTGAAGTATATTTCTATAAATGAGTGAGGTAGCTCTGTGTACTGCATTAGAAGTTGTTGAGCTCTGTATTGTATACTAGTAAACCCAACATTCAACAGACATGTGAAGGGGGATTGCTGCAAGCCAGCCTGAGCTGCATGCTGAGTTTAAACTAGCCTGGGCTACAGAGATGCTGTCTCAAAGAATAGCTGAAGAATAGTATTTATAGTCTCAATATAAAAGGGGGAAACTAATTTGCAAATGCCTATTAATTGATATAGAAGCAAGCAGATATATAGCAAGGGTTATTGGACAGGAAGGGCCAAAATGTATGTGTATGTGTACTGGAGCTCACATGTTTGAGGGCCTTGCTATATAACCTATGCTAGCCTTTAAAAACTCACAATTCTCCTGCCTCAGCTTCTGAGTGCTAGATTTACAGGTATGTGCTACTAGGCTGGCTTAAATATGTTTTTAAAATGTCACTTGGTCTTTTTCAGAAATCAGCATAATTTATAAAACCCTTTTAACTGTGTAAAGTTATTTCTGGTTTTTTTCTCCTCTGTCCTTTTAAGCACTGAAAACTCTTGACTACTCTCTAGAGGAATTGTACCCTGGCCTTTACAGTAATAGGAATGCCATGCAACTTTTTGTTAGTTTTGTATGTGTTTTATATTAAAAACTTACTTCCAGCTGAGTCCTTGCATCGTGTTCTTACCTATATATTCAGTTACATCCTTTTAAGTACAAGCTTCAAATTTTAAATGTAGCCTCACTGCTTCACTGGTTTGGGGAAACCAAGGGCATCTGTGTTATTACTTGAACCCCTGCTGTCTTGGTAGTGTAGGCAGATAATATCTGTCTATTCTCATACCTCCATTCTCCTCTTTGGTACTAGGTAGAATTATGTACATCAATATGTATGTATATAAAGATTTTATTTTGGCGTAGAAGCTGCCATGAAGTTCTGTTGGGTCTGCACACCTTTCTGAAAGGTTCAACTTTTCCTTTTTCTGTTTCTTCTGGATGCTGGCCAGAGCCTAGTATGGTTTTGGTACTTTAAGTACCTCCATGCCAGCTTGACTCCAATGACATGGTTTTTTTCCCTCATCCTTTTTCCCGAAGTAGCTGCTGACATTTACAGGTTGCCTGCCCTAGGTTTTTTCTTTTAAACTCTAATAAAATTGTCCTCAAACTGTAAAGAAAAAAAAAAATTCTCCACTATTTTTTGTCTTTTGTTTTTTGAGACAGGGTTTCTCTGTTGTAACTCTGGCTGTCCTGGAACTCACTATGTAGACCAGGCTGGCCTCAAACTCAGAGATCTGCCTGCCTCTGCCTCCAAAGTGTTGGGATTAAAGTGAAGCTCTACCACACCCAGCCTATTGTTGGAGGTTTTTGTTTGATTTGATTTGATTTGTTTTTACTTTTAGCAACCATACATTTTTCTTCTTTACAGAACCTATTCACATGTTCTCAGATCAGTGAAGAGCTGTTTCCATCATTTATGAAGTAAGCACATTTTGTGGGATGAGACTAGCCATCCATGTCATGGAGGGCAGGGACTGTGCCTTCCCTGTTTTTATTCTAGTCACAGCCTGCCGCTTGACAGAAGGTGCTTAGAGTGTTTTCAGGCAGAGATAACCAGTATATTTTACTCCTAACTTTGTAGCAACAGACTAATTACTGAAAAGAATGTAACTTTTCGTCATGAATTCACATTTTTCAAAATAATCTTGCTTATGTAACAGGAAACCTTTGTATATAGCCACTTGCATGATTTTATCGGTCCTCCTCTGTCTCTGCCCTATCCCCACCATGTGTGCATACATCCTGAATAGGTAGGTATGTGGAGACCAGAGCAGAATATGGAATGTCTTCCTCTATTGCTCTCTGCCTCACTGCCTGAAGATAGAATCTTTTACTGAACTGGAGGCTGGTGTTTTTAACTAGGCTGGCTCCTTGGTATCTACCAGAATCTGGCTTCTGGTGCTGGGTTTACATGCACAAACTGCCATGCCCAGTGTTATGTGGTGCTGGGGATTTGAACTTGGGTCCTCATGCTTGTAGGGCGAGCACTCTTACCCACTGAGCTTTTTCCCCAGCCCTGATTTCTATACATTCTTGAGTGATCCTCCTTTGGGAAATCAGTATAGTTTCTGTCATTTAAGAGAAACGTTCTTTTATTATTAGAGAGGAGCTATGATGTTTGTATCATAACTTTTTCAACAACAGACATCTGTGGTTAGATATTTTATTTGAAGCTTATTAAATTGTCCCATATGTTTAATAAAGGATGTGATTCATTTCTTATCACAGAAGGAGCCTTGGGAAATGTTACACAAATTTGCCAAATGTATTTCTGTAGAGATAAGAACTACATATATGGTTTTTAAAACATTGGTTAGACCTCCTGTGGCCAACAAGAATATGGTTTAGCAGTCAACTTTATAATATAATGAACAGTAAGAAGGAATTATTGGTGCTGGTGAGATGGCTTAGCGGGTGAAAGCACTTCCTGTGCAATCCTGATGGCCTGAATTCAATCCCCGGGACCCACAGGGAGGAGAGAACTGACTCCGAACATTGTCCTGTGGTCTCCTTTTGTGCCATGGCATGCACACTCACACTGTCACACATGCACGGCAGTCTTTTTTTTAATTTGAAAGGAATTGTTGTTAGTTCTGTTATCCAAAGCTATCTTTATGTTGGGAACCTATAAAAATAACCAAGGGTGATTTCCCATTGTACTCTGAATGCTGTTAAAACCACACTAGCAAAATGTGAGTGAGTGAGTGGCCAAGATCCTCTGTTAATTTCCTTTCTCTTTTCCTCTCTTGTAGAACTGCCAGTGCATGGCCAGCATTCCTGGTGGTTGATAATGGTGAAGATCAGCTGTTCAACTTTCTCCAGCATTCCGTTGCTAAAAATGAATAGAATGCAAGTTCAACTCCACTTTATGAAAACAGTACTCGGAAAATCTAAAACTATCTAAATGATTGTCTTTGGTTGGGCTGTGTTCTTAGCAAGCAGAAGCCTGGGCCAGGGTCTGCTGTTGACTCTCGAGGAGCACATAGCCCACCTACTGGGGACTACAGGTGCCACTACTACTATGGGTAATTCCTGTATCTGCCGTGATGACAGTGGAGCAGAAGACAGTGTTGACACCCACCAGCAACAGGCTGAGAACAATGCAGTCCCCACTGCTGACACGAGGAGCCAACCTCGGGACCCTGTCCGGCCTCCAAGGAGAGGCCGAGGACCACATGAGCCAAGGAGAAAGAAACAAAATGTGGATGGGTTAGTGTTGGACACACTGGCGGTAATACGGACTCTTGTAGATAAGTAAGTATCTGTCTTGCTGTCGCCTCCAGTGTCACGGAACAGTGTTCTGCCAGGAACCACCACTGTGGACTCCTTCCACTCATTTAGGGTCTGTTTGCCAAGCCCTGTGCTCATAGGCCACGAGAGAATACTTATTTCTCCTCTGATGACAGAGTAAATGAGGTTTGATGTTTTTAATTTGCTCTTGTCTACTCCTTGTCTGGAAAAGTTTGAACGTTTTTGTACGGAATACTGCTGAAAACATGATCTTTATGAGGGAGTACAGTAACTATGGAGTCAGTTTGGGTTACTTGCTGAAGTAGGAAACGAGGAAATGTTTTCTTGAAGATTGATTACTGTGCTTGCCTTTTGTTCCCCTGACCAGATTGAGTGAGTCTTAACCAAGAGCATAGCTGCGTGCAACTTGTGTTGGGAATTAAGGACGACGGGCAAAGAGAGTTTTACCTCTCTCCTACTTTTATTATTATTTTTTAGCCTATTAAATCCATTTGAGGAAATTGTAAGTTGAAACTTCAAGGCACTCCTGGGGCTGTGTTCTTCCTCCTGCTTTGTCTAAAAACTAAATCTCAGTTTGAATGACAGTGTAATTAAAGGGTATTGTTCAAACTGAAAAAAAGTTTAAAGTTGTTTAGTAAGTGCATACATTTTAGAATGTGATGGACTACATTCAGATTCTGGCCATTACTAACCTTATGACATTGAGCAAAGTATTTCTCTAATCCCTTTTTTTAGAAATAAGAATTATTATTCTTGTGTAATTTGTATTTATGGTCTAATACGGTGCTATATATAAAGAAAGGGAAGGAAGAAAAAGAAATGTTCAATACATAACAAGTCATTTTTTAAAGTTCTTTGAGTTCTTTTTACTTTAGTCCCTGCTAGAAAATTTGTGTTTTTAATAATCACATTAATAAAAGTATAGTTTTGTTTAGTTCCTTAAAATATAAAGAAGCTGGTCAGTGGTAGTACACGCCTTTAATCCCGGGAGGCAGAGGCAGGTGGATCTCTATGAGTTGAAGGTCAGCCTGGTCTACAGAGTGAGTTCTAGGATAGCCAGGGTTACAATAGAGAAACCTTGTCTCTGGGGAAAAAAATTACATATTTATTGATCTCTAAGAATAATAATTTTGGGGGTTAGAGCACTTTCCTAACATCCATCCACTAAGCTCTTAACTAGGTGCAATTTCCAGTAACACACACATAAAAGAAGAATCTGTAAAAAGTTATCCTTCATACTATATAATTATAATGGAAAATTATCCTTTGCAAATAAGGAAATAAACCATAACAATGTTAATTTAAGCACATTGAAAAAATAGGTGCAGATTAGACTTTGCTGTATTTTAGAGGCAAGTATCTACAGGATATAATAGCAAGGTAGAAGCTTTAGTTCCAAGTTCCAAGTAAATATTAAAAATTTTAAGTGTTCTTGTTAATCAAACTCATAATTCACATAAGAGAGGCAAGTGATATATGCTTGACTAACAAGGTAACTTTTTACCTTAAACTTTTTACCTGTCTCCATGGAATAAGTTTAACTTCTGAGACTGGAAAATAAAGCATGTGTATATATTGGTAAGGATAGCAAAACAGAATTCAGACAGTTAATGAACATGGATATGTAACCTTTTTTTTTTTTTGCCCCTGCTTAAATCTAGGGCCTATGGATACTAGGCAAGTGCCCTATAATTGAACTAATTACCATGGATATTTATATTTGTTAATGTTTAGTTACCCATGTTGACCTTGAACTTAGTTTGTAGCCCAAGCAGGCCTTAAACTTGCAATCCTCTTGTCTTGGCCTCCAGAGTAGCCAGGATTACAGGGATGACCTAGCTTTACAGTTTAATTTTCTTATATTTGTATTATTCTTTTTTATTATTGTGTGAATGTATGTGTGTGCACATATAGTCATGTGTGTGAGTGCAGGTACATGCTTGCTGCACATGGGTGTGGTGGTCAGAGGACAACTCTGGTGTCTCTTTGTTGATCTCTCTGCCAACACCAGGTTAGCTGGCCTAACTTCTCCTGTCTCTGCCTTCTGTCACACTGTAGAAACTCTGGGGTTGCAGAGGTACATTATTGCTCCAGACTTCTATGTGGGTCCTGGGGACTCGAACTCAGGTCCACAGTTGTACTTTTCCCACAGAGCCATCTCCCCAGTCCTGTGACTTGATTTCAGGAACTACTAAAGGGTAATTTTATAACTTAGAAGGTCTTGAGGTTCTCAAGATAAATATCAAAGAGAATTGTGAAGGACTAGACGAAGGGTTGTAGCAAGAGTATATCTGTTACAGATGCAGATATGGCAGTTACCAAATAGTCTCTTATCTTTTCTTGATTGCTTAGGAAGGAATGCAACTGATAATGAGGAAAGAGCAGGTTCCCAGTGCCATAGAGAGGTGCTGTGGATGAGTTTTTATGCTGCTGGTTTCTAGTTCTCCACATCTTTACTTTGAAATAAATTGCCTAATTGCAGCATGCCTTTACAGCCAACTCTCTTGTTGTGGCTGTCTAATTTTAACCCTCTGCAAAATTTCTCAGCCATTATTTCTTTGAACATTTCTGGTATTCAGACTGAATTCTTCAGTATTTTTCTCTATATGCTTATGACCGTTCCCCCTTTTTGAGGCAGGGGTCTTGCCTTGTAGCTTAAGCTGACCTCAAACTCATGGATTCCTCCTGCCTCCTGAATGCCAGAGTACAGGCATGTAGAACCACACGCCTGCCAATGTTCTCTTCTAATTTAGTCAGTTTCTCTTTATGGCCTGTCTGGATTCCTTTTTTCTTTTCCTTTTGCATGTCTGCATTTTGGTTTTTGTTTTGCAGTTTCGTTATCATATTCTTCTCATAGTTGCTGTTCCTACAAATATATTTATCTTAAGATCGCTTTAAAGTTCTCTTATTTGCATATTTGCACATTTAAGTAGTGATTCAGATTGTTAGTGATCTGAATGCTGGTTTTTTATTAAATGTGTTTGGAAATTTAATTTTTATAGGTTCCATTTCTTTCTTTCTTTCTTTCCTTCTTTCTTTCTTTCTTTCTTTCTTTCTTTTTTTCTTTCTTTTTTTTTTTTTTTTTTTGCAAGGTCTCTCACTACATAGGCCGGCCAGGCCACAATCTTGAGATCTTCTTGCTTCAGCCTCTTAACTACTCGATTACAGGCATGTGCCATCATGCCCAGTTGCAGACTCCTCCTGAGTTTTTCCTCACTTGTATGTAAGCCTTTGTGCCATGCACATTCAGAGGGGCTCATGTGCTCCCCCAGTCTCCAATTAAATCTAAGTGAATTTGGTGGTGCTAAGACTTGCAGCATAAATTTTGTTTCACCTTTTTTAATTGGTCACTGAAGACTTGTACTTTATACTATGTGTAGCTCAGATTAACATCTTTCTTAACTCCTTTCGTTGCGAGGGATCCATGCCCCAGATGTACTCTGTGCTAAAGCTGAAGTTTTTGTCCTATCATCTAGCAAACTCGGCATCCCCAGTCCTCTGTCCAGTTCTAACCTACAGCTCAGTAATCCTTGGCTCACCTTCCATCTGCATTCAGAAGTGTCTGTTCTGTTTCTGCCTCTTGGGGCATTCTTTGAGCACAGAGGTGTATTTGGATCCTTTGTGTACCTCCACAAACAACTGTAGAATGCATTTTACTATTCTCTTCTTAATTTTATTTTCTGCATTGCTCACCTTCGCATATGAGTCTGTATTGCATCTATATTGGAAGGTTATCTATAGAGAATTTTTTTTTGAGGGGGGGACGGATTTTAAAATGTACATAATTTGATTACACAAACCTTTTTTTTTTTTTTTTAATTCCTCTCAATATTATGTGTGAGGCCTGTATTGCTGTAGGTAAATCTACAGCTGCTTCTGGCTGCTACAGAGTATTCCTTTATATGCTTGAAAGTCTTGAAAGTACTGTATTTTGTCATATTTTCATATGGTAATAATTACTTAGGCAAATGTAAAATTTTTTATTATTGCAAATAGCCCTGTGATGGATAACAAGAATATGAATCGATGTATAGTCCTATGCAAAATTTTCTCTAAAGATGTTAGGTATATGCATATTTGACTTTATTATTGACATACTGTTCTTTGGGAATGTATGCAATAGTTATATTGTTTTTAAATCTTCTTCTCCTCTTCTTCCTCCTCCTCCTTCTTCCTTTTTCTTTTGAGACAGGAGTTCCTGTCTCTCTTTGTAATCCAGATGGGCCTTTGAACTCAGGATCCTCCTGTCTCAGTCTCTTGAGTCCTGAGAGTACAAACTCTCATGAGAGTGCTATCATGCCCCACCTAAAACGTGTGTGTGGAGGGGTATGGGTACGGGTGCTCCTGGGACATGGCGCACATGTAGATGTCAGGGTCTCCCTTCTACTGTAAGATCTAGGGGTGGAACTCAGGTCATCAAGTTTGCTCAGCAGGCACCTTTAACCCTCTGAACCATCTCCTCACCGGCCCTAAAACATCTTTTAAGTAATAACCCATTTTGTGAACAGATTCGGGGGTTTGCCAACAACAAGCACCCAATGAGCATCTGAGATGCACATAGCAATTTCCATATCTCAAGGTTGATCTGACTTAAGATAATAGTTTTTATGTTTGTTTGTTTGTTTGCTTGTTTTTTCCATAGTAGGAAAAAGAAATCTAGGGCTGAAGAGATGACTCAGTGGGTAAACTGCTTGCTGCTTAGCGACCTGCTCATTACCCAGCAAGCTGAGCAACCTGAGTTCTGCATCCCCAGCACCCATGTAAAAGTAAGGTGCATCTGTAGCCCTAGCACTGGGAGACTGGAGAGAGGTGGCTCCTAGGGTGCTCACTGGCCATGTGTACAGCTGGAATGGTGAGCTCCCTGTTCGGTGAGAGACACCATCTCAAAAAATAAGGTGTAGAGCAATAGAGGAGGACGTCAGCCTTTGCCTCCACATATGCACGGACACACACACACACACACACAATCTGCATGTACTTACACACACATGCACATATACACACACACACAAAAGACAAATCCAAAACTTATAAACAAAAGGTGAGTCCTTAAGCAGGTTGACTGTCATTGTTTGATGGAAAGTGTTTCAGCGCTGAAGCTCCCTGGAAATACCTCTCTAGAATTCCTGGAGTGACAGTGTGAAAACTCATGAAGACATTTGATTCCATTTTAGAGAAGTATTTACATTATTAAGCAATTCCTTTTGCTTTTATTTTTTGGGTGCTTCTATTACCATTTTAAGAAGTTTATACAGTGGTGTTTTTTCAGAATAAGTCTTCTAAGTGCAATTTATCTGTAGGCCTCTAATCCCCTAAGTCCTCAGTGGGATTGCCACCTCCCTTCCTAACATCTAAGGTAAGTGTGAGGGAAATGCTCCTGGCCTTCCTGGCACATGCCAGCTGGTACTGGGCCTTGAGCTGAGAGCTCTAGTCCCCAGTTTTAGTGCCGTGCTTTGATCTCAATTCACATAGCAGGTCGTGTGTGTCCCTATCTGCCCCTCTTGCTTGGGAGCCATCACAGTGACTGGAAATAAGCGCATATGGCATACATTTGCTCTCACGGTTGTAGCTCTCGTCTCTTCCATCTCTTTCCATAACATTCATGTTGATTTCGTCTATTTTGGCCCCATATTTCCAATTTGAATTTTATTTGAAATTATCATTTATCCAAGTTTAATGTCTTTGAATGTTTGCTTTTCAGTGATCAGGAACCTCCCTATTCAATGATTACATTACATGAAATGGCAGAAACAGGTATTTTAAATTTTTATTTTTAATACTTCCTAATGAATTAATAATAATGAAAAATGTATAGCCACTTTTTAAAGATAAAGGATTGCAAAAATGCCCATATACAACATAGGAAAAGTCCTGGGTGCATGGAAATCCCCTGTAAAAATGTAATAGGCACCATATATTGTATCCTCAATATTGAACTGCACCTCTCAGTGATGGTTGTATCTCATTTGAAATTATGAGGTAAAAGACATAAAAATGTATTTTATCGTTGGGTCCTTGAGTGTACTTGTCCTAGAATGGGGAGAATAGTTGTTAGTCCTTCAGCACCCTAAGTATCATTCTAAGGTAAAGCCAAGTGCTGAGTTTACTTAAGTCCTATGCGACAAACAAGATTCTGAAACTATTTTAATCATAATCTGAGAATTAAGTCCATAGCTTACATTTTCTCCAAGTAAAGATGCCTTGAGTCACCAGACACCTGTAATAGGGCTTTGGTTCCATCATGACAGCTAGACACCTATGACTGCATCCATGTCACGTTCTAGCTGCTTAAGGCCGAGAGTGTTTCTGTGTCAATGTGAATCCTTTTGTGTGTTTTCATGTTTCCAAAGCAGTGATTTCATTACATAATCTTCTTGGTTTGCCCTTAGATGAAGGATGGTTGGATGTTGTCCAGTCTTTAATTAGAGTTATTCCATTGGAAGATCCACTGGGACCAGCTGTTATAACCTTGTTACTAGACGAATGTCCATTGCCCACTAAAGTAAGTTAAACTGATCTTTATGGAACTGTCATCCGTGTCATCTGTGCACAGGATGACCAATCACAGAAGCATTGGATATACTTTTATATACTTAAGATCTGCTTTATTGAGTAGTAGTGTGAAAATTTTTATTACTAATGAAGTGCTAAATTCTCTATCAGTAGGTTTTAGTTTAGCAATTTTAATGTTTAAAGTAGAAACGTTTGTATTCGCAAGGACAGTCTTCACTTGAAAACTAGAAGAAAATGAGCTAATTTTATCTGTCTCTGAGCAACTTCCTCATAACAAAGATTTTCTATTTAGTGGAAAAGTACTATACCAAAAGCCCCTTTGAGTCTTCACTGAAGCCATTAGAGGTTTGCATAGCCTGGTTTATGCTCTAATTAGGACATGAATATTAAACTTTCATTGCTTTGACCTCTACCTTCTACAGACTGCCTCTATGCACACGTTTTGTTTTGTTTGTTTTGTTTTGTTTGAGACAGGATCTCACTATATAGCCTTCACAGGCCTGGAACTAACTCTGTAGACTAGATTGACCTCAAACTCATAGAAATCTGCCTGGGTGTAGAGGTTAAAGACATGAACCTCCACACCTATACATACTTTTAAAATTTTGATTCTGGGGCTGCTGAGATGGCTCAGCTGTTAAGGGCACTGTCTGTTCTTCCAGAGGTCCTGAGTTCAATTCCCAGCAACCACATAGTGGCTCACAACCATCTATAATGGGATCTGATGCCTACAGCATATAGCTGTACATGCAGATAGAGTACTCATATATATATAAATAATAAATCGTTAAAAAAATTTAGATTCTGACATCTTTGATTTGTTTGTAGAAGCCTCATATTCTTGGGCTCTATAATAGGAAAACATGAACAGAGGGAATGTTTTTAGCCTAACCATTGTCAGCATGGTCATTACCTATGCTTACAGTGTTTTCTGTTTTTAATTTTCCTCAAAAATTGGTAGGATTTGGTCTTGCTTGCTACAACTTTTTGTAAGCCAAGCATGGTGGCACATGCCTGTAGTTCCAGCACTCAGCAGGGGAAGCAGGAATACCAGGAGCCCAAGGCAAGCCTTGGTACTTCAGTTACCTAGCAAGTTTAAGGACAGCCTGGATTACAGAAGACCCTGTCTTTAAAAAAAAAAAAAAATGGGTATGGTGGCTCATGCCTGTAATTTTAGCATTCAGAAAGCTGATGAAGATGTTTACATGAACTCAGGGCTAGCCTAGGCTAGACTGAGCCCTTTTGTCTTGGGGGACAAAAGTAATTTTTTATTTCAATAGCACGAGGTCATTATTATTTTCAGTTTATGTTTTGAGGTTTATTGTTTTAGTCAGGGTCTCACTATGTGTGTTTGGTTTCGAGACAAGGTCTTGCTGTGTAACAAAGGATGGCCTTGTGTAGCCCAGCTTAGCCTTGATTTTACAATCTTCATGCCTCAGCCCCTTCAGTCCTGACATTTGGTGTGTTCCACCACAACCAAATGACTGTGATTAATCATATTGACATTTGAATGAATTTAGTCTGGTTAATGGTTCAAGAGTATATGTATTATAAACTGGGCGTGGTGGTACATACCTATTATAATCCCAACACGCAGGAGGCTGAGGCAGGATTGCTCCAAGTTCAAGGCCAGCATGGGCTACATAGTGAGATCCAGGATGGCCTTAGTATATATGGCTATATGCATGGCTGTATATATCAAGACTCCGTCTCAAAAAAAAGTATAAAATATGTATTGACTATAACCGGCACATTTTGAGTGAAATAGAATCTGACCAGACAACTTAGGGTTGATTAGATATTTCCCATCAATAATGATACCAGTGGAGAAACTTTATAATTTTATGTGATCATTCTAAGTTCATTGAATACCCTTTTTATAGCTTTGTTTCCAGGAACTCTCTCGGGAAAATTACCTACAGAGTATATATTCATTCAGTCTATTTATATACTTTTTTATAGGATGCACTCCAGAAATTGACTGAAATTCTCAATTTAAATGGAGAAGTAGCATGCCAGGACTCAGGCCACCCTGCCAAACATAGGAACACATCCGCAGTCCTGGGATGCTTGGCTGAAAAACTAGCAGGTAATTCCAGGACATGCCACAGAAAATCCTTACTTGACATTAAGACACCTGTCACGGCAGAAAAAAAGGAAAGAAGCGAGTGTGGTGGCACACACCTATAACCCTCACTTTACGACAATAGGGTTAAGAGTTCAAGGAGAGCCTCCCTTGCATATGAGTTAGAGGCCAGCCAGAACTATGGGAGACTCTTCTTTCAAAACAAACGAAAAAATTTTAAAAAAGAAATGAACAGAAATAGAGGAAAAAGAAGAAAATTAGTCAGTTGAAGACTCAGTTAAATGCACTCTAATTTAGCTTTGTTGATTTTCAGAGAAATTTAAGATAAATTTGTCATATTTATTTGCTTAAAAGACAGAGAAAGGCTAAATTTAGTGTAACATAATTATTACATGCTCTTTTAGTAATGAATGTTACCCACTTTAGGAATATTAACAGCAAATTACATGAGCATATTTCAGCCAATTACTTTATATATAGTGGAAGAAATAATGGATTCAAAATCAGAGCGTGTGGGTGCTGGTCCCATGGCCTCAAGAGCCCTGAAGCTAGTCTCCTTATGGTGGACTCGATTGCTCGGCTGTGAAATGGAGATGGTAGTAGGGACAGCCTGAGAGAGGAGGCCTAAGTAAGAGAACAATCAGATTGTTGTTAGTTACCTATTTAAAATAGCATGACGCTTTTAATTATGTCCAGTGTTTGCTGTGTTTGTCTAGGTCCTGCAAGTATAGGTTTACTTAGCCCAGGAATACTGGAATATTTGCTACAGTGTCTGGTAAGTAAGACATCAAAGCTGATTATTCTCAGTCAAAAGAATTGCATGTTTTTCTCAAATTACTAGCATAGTTCCTGGTACAATGAATAGGATGAGTTGTAAATTTTATGTGCAGGTGTTTCCTGAGTGTTTATTTATCACCTATGTTTAGAGATAGGCAGAAAGAAGAGAGAGACGGGTGGAAATTTATTACAGGCAAATAACAGTTGAGTTGGTCTGGTTGTAAATTTAGTCAGAAGATAGCTGCTAGGACTCTTTATGTCTTTACAGTCTACCAGATAGTAATGGAGAACACCACCACCACACACAGTGAAAACAGAATTATAAGGCATTCCAACAGCAGACCAGCTTCTGTATATGTATATAAGTCTCTACTTCTGCCCACCCTTCCCCTTACTGCTACCACAGTTAAAACTGCCATTGGTGAAGTGTTTGATGGATCATCCATGGAGTTTGTGGTTTGTTGAAGCTGTATCTTCCTATCACTCACAGCACTTGGCTGCAGTCTTGACGAGCCTGTGTTTCTAAGTTATTTTTACAAGCCTAGTGAGCATTGGCCTTTTAAAAAAACTCTAGTCTAAAAGAATTCATTTATTGGTGCCTACACAACATGTGCTTAAAATAACCCTTACACTGCTCTGAGTGAGCGCTAGTAGATACCAAAGTAGTAGGACAGTCATTTACCTTCACAAAGATGACTTTGAAGTTAAAGTAATAGAACCATTCAGACAACAGTTAACTTCCACTTTATGACAGGATGTGATCAAGGGCAAAATTACTTCCTCCAGACTGAGTGCTCTAAGAATTCTGGGAAGCCAACAGGAGAGGGGGGGAGGTTTGTTATGATAGGGTGACAAGGGGCCTGTGGTAATCGTGAAAGACAGGCTTAGCTATCTCATGACACAAGGTTAAGATTAGGAACTGACAGTGAGTTTCTTGGCTAAAGCAGCCTAGGTGGAAGCCTAGCTGATCAGAGGAGGCAGTGTTTAGGGATAGGAGGACATGAAAGGTTTGGGGCTGGATAAGCCAGGCAGGGAGATTAGGGGTGTGGCAAGGATAAAGATGCTGAAGTTTACAGCAGGGGAGAACAGTGTATCTGAGCTTTGCTGAACTTGGGTAGGCATCATGAAAATGCATGGAAATACGCTGGTCTTATAGAACTCTCTGGAGGTTCCCAACGGGGAGAAAGCAAGATTATGAGAAGATAAGAAACTTGTAGGCTTCTCTTTAAGTGGGAACTTATGTGATGCATACTCAAATGCAAGTCAAGAGCATACTTCCTATTTCTCTCCTGTAATCATCAGCTTCCATAGAATCCCCTGCAGGAACTAGATTTAAACTAAAATATTGCTACATATCTTTAAAAAAAAAAAAAAACCTAAAATGTTAATTGGTAACGTCATTATTTATAATTCTGGAACTGGTATTATTTCTTTTTGGGTTGTAAAGGTCATTTTTAGCTTTAATTCTAGTTTTCTTTTTGACTTGTTTTAATGAAAATAAATTTCAATATTTTAGTTAACAAACCCTAATACAAATGTTGTTATAAGTCTAATGGCATAATGCATTTAATGAGATAATGCTGAAATTTCCATATCGATTAATTAACTCAATGACTTTTTAAAAATAGATTAAGAGACTATCTTGATTCTCCATTAGCCAAATGACAATTGAGAGCTTGAGTGAGGGAGACTTTTCTGCTGTTCCAAATATATAATCTAGCATGTACTAAGCAAGAATATGAAATTGATACCTTACTACCTCTACATGAGATGATTTTTGTTTTTATCTTTTGTTGTCTTTCAGAAGTTACAGTCCCACCCCACAGTCATGCTTTTTGCACTGATTGCACTGGAAAAGTTTGCCCAGACAAGTAGGTATAGTGACTTCTTGCACTAATAATCTTTGTTGATTAAAAAAGTATGCCTATACTTTGAACTCTATCAAATGTACACACGTTCTGGTTTTAAGACCAGCAAAGTATAACAAGAACAATAACAAAGATTTTTCTCAGCTAAAATTCTAGGTAGGGTGACTATAATTACTTTTTATAGCTAAAGCTTATATGGATAAGGGGACAGAGAGATGGCTCAGCAGTTAAGAGTACGTGCTACACAAGCACAAAGACTCAAGTTTGGATCCCAGCTTGCATTAACAAGCCAAGCATCCCATGAATACCTGTAGCCCCAGCTCTGACGCAGACACAAAGAGGATTGCTGAGGCTTGCTGGCTTGCAGCCCAGTCAAGAAAACACAAGCCTCCCATTCAAGGAGTGACTCTGCTTCAAAGGGAGTGTAGTGGAGAGTGATAGAAGAGGACCCGGTGCCCTTTCTGGCTCCCATGCATGCTTCACACATGTGCATATACTCACACCTATGTAAACACATGAACCATACACACACAGAATTAGAAAGTGATCACAGTGACATGATGAGGCTGGAGAGATGGCTCAGCAGTTAAGAGCCCTGATGCTCTTCCACAGGACCAGGGTTTGGTCCCCAGCACCAGCTCTCACTGCTGGACAGCTCACACCCACCTGTAACTCCAGCTCCAGGGGATCTGACACCCTCTTCTGGCCTCTACGGGCACTCAGACACATGTGACATACACACAAACAGACTCAACACACATACAAACAAACAAACAAATAAATAAATAAAGCTTAAGCCTGGCATTATGGTGCATGCCTTATCCCAGCATGCTCAGGCAGCAAAGGCAAGTGGCTCTCTTAAGTTTGAGGACAGCCTGATCTTCATTGTAAGTTCCAGGACTGTCAGAGCTACATAGACCCGTCTCAAAAAAACAAAAACATAATAATGAATAATAAATTAATCAAATAAATGTGTTTTGTTTTGTTTTTTAAGTGATCAGAAAGTAGCCACAGCTCTTTGGCTGTGTCATCTAGAAGCATTAGTGGAAATCTGTTCTACAAGTTCTCTGTTGTCTCCTCTCGATTTACCACCACTAGTCTGCTCAGCACATCCTCCTCCTCTTCCATTGTCATTTAAAGGTCTCATCTTTCCAAACAGGTGAAAATAAATTGACTATCTCTGAATCCAGTATTAGTGACCGACTGGTCACATTGGAGTTGTGGGCTGATGATCCTGATTATCTGAAACGTCAAGTTGGCTTCTGTGCGCAGTGGAGCTTAGACAATCTCTGTAAGTGGGGGTTGTCCTTTAATTTTGTTCTTGTTCAATTGGGGTGGGTATACACATGTTTAGAGATTAGACGACAGATTTCAGGAGTTAGTTCTCCTTTTCCACCACATGGGTTCCAGGTCATCAGACATGTTCCTTCACTGCCCAGCCATCTCATCAGCCAAAATTCCTTTACATTTCTAAATCCCTGTCTTCAGTAGGATCAGTATCCTTCCTTTCGCCAGAAAGAGTGGGAGTTCTTAATAAACTCTACTGGCAGGTTGGGTATACTCTGATAGAGGAGTATCGTGGGCGCCTTTCAGATGAAGATGAATGGAATGAATGCTTCTAACTGCAGCATTCCCAGGTTCACAGTCCTTTACTGACAGCTGCTGAGTCAAGCTCCTTGATTAGCTCTGTAAGAACCTTCCAGCACACAGCCTCCTGCCCTCCAGCTGGGTCCTATAGCTCCACCTCTGAGCCTGTTCACTCTTGTACTTCTTTGTCTTTTCTTCTGATGTGTGCCTGTGTGGTGTTTTTATTGACATGTGACAAAATGTCTGACATGAACAAGCAAATGGGAAGAATTATTATTTTGGTTCATAGTTTCAGAGGTCTCAGTTTGCCATGGCAGGAAAGTAAGTAGAATAGCTCAATTAGGGAGGCTAGGAAACAAAAAGAATATCTGTTTTTTAGATTTTATTGTATTTTCAGTGCTAGGGATGGATTCTAGAACCTTGTTCATGAGAGGAGCACATTCTATCACTGAACTATGTCCCAGCCTTTACCTTCTCTATCCGGATCTCAGATGGTCTCTCCAAACTCAAATTCTTTCTTATACTATGGCAGTTATTTTTAACTTTTTCTCCTCTTAAGGCTATTAGAATCAAACCAGGCTGCTATATCATTACCTATCTCTATTGCTAACACTGTGCTAATGCACAGTTGAACACATGACTTCTAATTCTTGCTCTAACATGGAGTACAGCCTGTTTTGTGCTAGTTAAAGAGTAATTCTGAATAAAAGCAATTTGGAAGCTGGGCATGTAATGCTAAGATTACAGCTGTAATCTTAACATTTGAGAGGCAAAGGCAGGAGAAACAAGAGTTCGAGATCATCCTCTGCTACATAGTGAGTTTAAACCCAGTCTGAGCCACATTAGATTCTGCCTCAGAAAACAAAACCAACTAACCCAGGCATGGTAGCATGTACTTTTAATCCTGTACTGGGGAGATGGGGCAGGTAGATCTCTGTCAGTGAGAGAATAGCCTGGTCTAGGCCAGTCAGGCTACACAGTGAGACCTGCAATTTGGATTTTGCTTCAGGTACTATAATAGATACAGAGAATGGAAACACCACACTAGCAGTGCTGCTTTTTCTGGATTGCTTAGTCCATGTAACAGCAAAGCCAAGATGCTAGGCCCTACCAGTTCTCCATTCCTGGACAAGTTGGCAGCTAGAGATGACACTAGTTTTCCCTTTTTTCCAAGCCTCACAGCCTGCCCTAGGAAACATGACCACCTTTTCTTTTGCAGTTTTGAAAGAAGGTAGACAACTAACCTACGAGAAAGTGGACTTGAATAACATTAGGGCCATGCTGAACAGCAATGATGTCAGCGAGTACTTGAAGATCTCACCTCATGGCTTGGAGGTAAAGCTTGCACAGACCTTTTGAGGGCTAAAATTACTTTGTTTCCAGTTTTCATGTACTACTTCAGAACAAAAGCAATGCCTTATAGAATAAGTAGAAGCTTTTCTTTTCCCTAAAGAGTGATTAGAGGTAAAAGTGATAGGGATAGGAAAAGCTTCTGGACATTATCCGCTCTGTTACATCCCACAATCCCATGTTACTGCATCGACTGTAGCATGCAGAGCTTGTTGACTGGTGTGAATATGTCTGGATTGTTTGTTTGTAGTGCTCACATTGCTAAATAAATAAGTGCTCCTCTACTGAGTTACAGCCCAGCTAAATACATCTGTTTTTAAACATTTAAAAAATGATATTATCTGTATATGGATGTTTTGCCTGCATGTATGTCTATGTACCATTTGCTTGCCTGGTGCCTGTGGAGGCCAGAAGAAGTCATCAGATTCCTTGGATCTGGAGTTACCGAAGTCTATGAGCCACCATGTATGTGCTGGGAATCAAACCGACATCCCTTTGGAAGAATAGCCAGTGCTCTTAACTGCTGAGCCATCTCTTTAGCTCTATATCTGTTTTTAATATTTTCCTTTTTATTCAACTAAAAGTACAAAGACAAGTGTTTCCCAAAGAAGCCTCTCTTTTTGTAAATGCCTACATAGCCAATTGTACTAGACCTGGTGCTTCTCTTTCTTGTGTTAAATGTTGCCAATTTTATAATGCAGGTTGATGTAAGAGCTGGTTATAATAGAAAAGTACCACAGGACTAGGCATTTCAAGAGTGAAGTACAGTTTGAACAGTGGTTGCCAAATCTCTTCTTTTTGCTTTGGTTTATATGTAGGTACCCTGTCTGTACCCTTTCTTACTTCTATCTGTTGAAGGCAATGTTTGTGCATTTGTAAAGATTCTGATCTCAGAGTAAGTTCTCTGAGTACTGAAAAACAAAGCCAGTAGCTCCGATTTTTGTTTTTATGTCCACTGAAGGTGGATGGTGGTCCTACCAGGAATTCTAATAAGGAAAACTCCATCCAGACTTCCCTATGCAGTTACTTGGTGGACTTCAGACACTGATGGATTAACTTGTGCTCCTTGGTTCTCCCAGGCTCGCTGTGATGCCTCCTCCTTTGAGAGTGTACGCTGCACTTTTTGTGTGGACACTGGGGTGTGGTACTACGAAGTAACAGTGGTCACTTCTGGTGTCATGCAGATTGGCTGGGCTACTCGAGACAGCAAGTTTCTCAACCACGTAAGTACCTGGAGGGCATTTGAATGAAGTAGCAGCAGCAGCTTGCTTTTCTTGTGGATGGGTAGAGATACTCAGATATGCTTATTTTTCAAATAGGTTTGCTCAGTAATTAGGCAATGGCAGGTTCCCAACAGTGGCTTGCTGTACTGATTTAGAAATAGGAAACTAGTGGAAATACCCTTGGCCTCTGGGTTTTTTTCCCTTGAGTTTTAAATTCTCCTTAATTTCCTACCTATAGGTTTGTTTTTGTGGCTCTCATGTAGTCTGAGCCAGTTGTTGCATTTTGCCAACAGATGATTTTTTTTTCTTATTTCTTTTTCTTTTGTTTTCAAGACAGGATTTCTCTGTGAAGCCCTGGCTGTCTTTTAACTCTGTAAACCAGGTTGGCCTCAAACTCAGATATCTGGCTGGCATTAGTTGATTTTTACCTTGAGATTAAGCTTTTGGGAACCTTGTGGGGCAGAGAGACTCAGCAGTTGAATGCTTTCTGCTCATCCCAGGGGACCTAAGATTGGTTCCTAGGACCTATATCAGGCTACTAACAACCACTTGTGACTCTAACTCCAAGAGATCCAGCAACCCTTTCTGGCTTCTGCGGATACCTACACATGTGTGGCACATGCACACAAACATACACATAAGTAAAATATTAAAATGCATCTGTTTAAAAAAGGAACCTTATACAAATTCTCTCTCCATAACATTAAATATTGGCTGAATTTCCTCATTTGACTTTTACCTTGTAATTAACAGGCACATTTATTTTCAATATGTAATATTTTATCTTTTGTTATAGAAAGTAGCTGAAGTAAAAGGAAGTCTAAATCTGCTATAGTAAGCAGGCCTGGGTTACCCATGAGTGGGAGTGTCACAGGTCCTTCCTTCAAATGGATACTTTTCTTTTTGGAGAATAGGTCTTGCTAACCTAGATAATTAGATGGCCCAAACCTCCAACTCCTGGTGTTCTTCCTACTTCAACCTCCCAAGTGCAAAGATTATAGGCCTATATCACCATAACTGCCTGGACATTCCCTTTTAACACCTAACCCAATTGGCTTTCTTCTGGTGGTCTAAGTGTAAGATATTTGAGCTTTCTCCTTTGAGAAAACATCAAATGGTGGGTGGTACAGGTGCATCAGGAAGGGCCCTCAGTCCATAAGAGACCTAGCCAGCTTCCTTAAGGGATTTGGCAACTAAAGTTGATTCATAGTTAAGGTCTCAGCACTTGTGGAGGTAAAACCAAAGACAAGGAATGAATCCCCACCACCAGACTGGCTGCCTGGTCAAGGACCTGAAGATTTCGTCCCTAGAAGAGCTCTACCTGGTCTCCCTGTCCATTAAAGAATCTGAGATTATTGATTTTTTTTCCTGGGAGCATCCCTAAAGGATGAGGTGCTGAAGACCCTGCCAGTGCAGAAGCAGATGCTGCTGGCCAGTGGACCAGGTTCAAGGCTTTTGTCACTATTGGGGACCACAGTGGTCATGTTGCTCTTGGTGGTAAGTGCTCTAAGCAGGTAGCCATTGCCCTCAGAGGGGCCACCATCTAGCCAAGTTTTCTGTCTTCCTCATGTGGAGAGGCTACTGAGGGAACAAGATTGGCAAGCCCCACATCACCCCACACAAGGCGACAGGTTGCTATGGCTCTATTCCAATGTGTCTCATCTAGGGCAGAGGCACTGACATCTTCTCTGTTCCTGTGCCCAAGAAGCTGCTGCTGCTAGCTGGTATTGATGACAGCTACACATCAGTCAGAGGCTGCACTGCCACCCTGGGCAACTTTGCCATGGCCACTTTTGATGCCACCTCCTCACAGCTAACCAACCCCTGATCTCTGGAAAGAGACTGTGTTCATCAAGTCTCCTTATCAGGAATTCCCTGACCATCTTGTGAAAACCAACACCAGAGTCTTCATTCAGAGGATCCAGACTTCAGCTCTGGCTACCACAGAGGAATTTTATACCAGAAAATAAAGTGAATTAAGTCTTGGGGGTAGGGGGCTATATGAAGTCAGTTCAGCTTTGTCCAGGAATATTATGTAAAACCCTAGACTAGAAAGAGAATAGTTGGAAGAAGAGAGCTAAGAGGCAAAGCAGGACAGGTCTGGACTCCTGTGTTGTGTGGACTCCAGTCTGCTGTTGTTTTAGTTTGAGAACCTGTAATAATTGGAAGCTTGGGATTATTTTGAGTTGCTGTGTAGTCAGAAGTTACTAGGTATGAAGAGCAATTCTATTGTCTAGTTTCTAACACTGATTTATCAGTTATATGGCTACTGGCTTGGATGCCTATTCCAAATAGAATCCTAAAAGTGTTTTCATTTTTAACATTAAAAAAGTATTTTTAGCCAGGCGGTGATGGGACATGCCTTTAATCCCAGCACTCGGGAGGCAGAGGCAGGTGGATCTCTGTGAGTTCAAGGCCAGCCTGGTCTACAGAGTAAATTCCTGGACAGCCAGAGTTACAACAGAGATGCCCTGCTTCGAAAAAACAGAACAAAGCAAAACAAAACAAAACCAATAATAAGGAATCACCACCACCATCATCATCATCATCATCATCATCATCATCATCATCATCATCATCATCTTGAGCCAGGTGTGGTGGTGCACACCTTTAATCCCAGCACTCAGGAGACAGAGGCAGCTGGATCTCTGACTTCGAGGCCAGCCCAGGACAGCCAGGGCTACACAGAGAAACCGTGTCTTGAAAAATTTTTTTAAAAGCTCTGTCAAAGCCTTCTTCTAGGTCATTAGAAAGTAAAGATAGATAGGGCCATCAAGATGGCACAGCAGTGAAAGGCACTTACTGCCAAGACTGAAGACTTGAGGTCAGTCCTGGAACCCACATGATGGAAAGTGAGAACAACTTCTGAAAGTTGTCTTCAGACCTCCATTAAGTGCCATGGTATGCATGTCTTTCTCTCTCTCTCTCTCTCTCTCTCTCTCTCTCTCTCTCTCTCTACTGTTTAAAAAAGAAAGTGAAGATAACAAAAAATTTTTTGCCTTTGTTTCCCAATACTCAAATTTTTGAGTACTGGGATTAAAGGCGTGCACCACCATGGCTGGCTACTTTTAAATGGTCTGCATCGTGCAATCAAGGACTAATTCTAATTCAGAGGTGTCACTTTGGAATTCAATATATTATAGTTAAGGAATTTGTCATAACTCTTTCCAATCTATCCTGATTACATCATTTATCACATGGAAGAAACAGGCTGTCAGGAACTAAGATTTATGTTTAACCATGTTCTTACTCCCTTTAACTCTGTTCTTCACTATTGATGTTTAAAGATAACAATTGTTTGACTTGCTTTTGTCTCTTCTTCCTCTTCTTCCATACTACTATTTTTAAGTTTTTCTTTCCTTTAAAAAGTATTCTTAGCCAGGCAGTGGTGGCACAAGCCTTTAATCCCAGCACTTGGGAGGCAGAGGCAGGCAGATCACTAGGAGTTCAAGGCCAGCCTGGTCTACATAGTGAGCTCCAGGACAGCCAGAGTTACAACAGAGAAACACTGTCTTGAAAAACAAACAAATTTCTTAAGTGGGCTGGAGAGATGGGTTAGTGGTTAAGAGCACTTGCTATTCTTAAAGAGGACTGGAGTTTGGTTCTTAGCACCCATGTTGGATGGCCTGTAACCAACTGTAACTCCAGATGAAGGGGATCTGAGGCCTCCCTTCTGACCTCTACAGGTACCCACACATGCCCATGACATGCATGTGAAGGTTGGAGGACAACCCGTGGGAGTCAGTTGTCTTTTCCCTCCTTTTGGATCCCAGATTAAATTCAAGTTGTCAAGTTTGGCAGCCCGTGCCTTTACTCACTGAGCCATCTCCCCACCTCTCTGTTTGTTTGTTTATATATCTATTCATTCATTTATTTTTGTGTTTATTTATTTGGGGGCAAACACTAAAAATAAGATCTCACTTAACCTTTTTATTTGTTGAAACAAGGTCTTGAACTCTCCTAGTTCTGCCTCTGCCTCCTGAGTGCTGGGATTATAGGTGTGCCTGGTTCCCATTCACCTTTGTATGTTAATAATTCTGGGCAATAATTGAAAGATAGCAAGTAATAAAAGAAGAAATTGATGAGGACCTGTATAATGCTCAAATTGGACTGTTCTCAAAGTAGTTTTGAGCTGAATGTTCATAAAATCTGAGAATATGGACATTTTAAATCCACATTCAGGAAAGGCATTTGCCTGGCCGTAGTGAAGTTTGAGATATTGGAAGTTTAGGTCCAAACTTAGGGCCAGTCCACAAGGAAGCTGACTGACCTTCCTTTTCCAGGAATGACACCAGCTTCATGGTGCTAGTAACAGCTAAATGACCTGACAAGTGTGCAAGTGTCTGCAACAAGGAAGCACTTGGCAACCTTGTATTGGCAATGCTATTATCTGATTACTTGAAATTAGGTTTCTGTGT
This sequence comes from Cricetomys ansorgei, assembly GCA_026225945.1. Taxonomy (NCBI): domain Eukaryota; kingdom Metazoa; phylum Chordata; class Mammalia; order Rodentia; family Nesomyidae; genus Cricetomys; species Cricetomys ansorgei. The sequence goes on from JAMJFZ010003163.1 coordinate 24,660,238, forward strand.
CAAAATTTTGATATCTTCCAAGTACCATAGGCTTTCCCTTCATCCAAAAAAAAAATCTTAGAATGCCACCTACTTGGTCTCCCCAAGTTAGAATAGACAGGGTCTTGTTAATCTTCTCATCTCTCCAGGAAGGATATGGCATTGGGGATGATGAGTACTCCTGTGCCTATGATGGTTGCCGGCAGCTGATTTGGTACAATGCCAGAAGCAAGCCTCACGTGCACCCGTGCTGGAAGGAAGGTATTTATTCTCCATCTTGAACTTCTCACCTGGGTTAGGACATATCTTAATAGGAAACTTAGTATCCCTGCCATAATTGTGAATGCTGTTCCCTGATAAACTTACCTGGAGTGGCACCCTTCTGTAGCAAAAGCATTCCAGTTATTGAATTCTTTGGTGCTGGAGAGATTGCTCAGTGGTTAGGAACATGTGCTGCTTTTCCAGAGGACCTGAGGCCAGTTTTCAGTACCCATGTCAGGGGCTCACGACTGCCTGTAGTGCAGCTCCAGGCTCTGATACCTTCTAGCCTCTGTGGCCACCTCCACTCATGAGCACATAAAACACATATGCATACTTTAAAACGATAAATCTAAATCTAAAAAAAAAAAGGCCAGGCATGGTGGCACATGCATTTAATCTCAGCACTCATGAACAGAGGCAAGTAGATCACTATGAGTTCAAGCCCAGCCTGGTCTATAAAACTAGTTCCAGGCCAGCCAGAACTGCATAGTGAGATGCTGCCTCAACATAGATAGATAGATAGATCCCACACCTACATCAAACAGAAGACTTAGAACTGCCACTAACTCCAGCTCTGAGGGATCTGACTCCCTCTCCTGGCACCTGTACTTGTGGAGCATACATTCACACAAATGCACACATATACACATAAGATAATATTTTATTAAAAATCTTTCAAAAAATAATACAGATTTTAAAAATATATGTGATTCTTACTGTGGGAGGAAAAAAAAACCTCCTACAGTTAGTTTTAAGATAGAATTTCACTGTCTAGTGCAGGCAGGCCTGGAAATCACTCTGTACTGTGGCCTCAGTCTCCCAAATGCTAGATTACAGGTGTGAGTCACTATTCCCACCAACTGTTACTGTTAAGAGAAGGCTAAGTTGTAACTCAGGGCAGAGCAATTGCCTGCTAATCATGAGGTCCTGAGTTTGGTGCCCAGTGACACACACACCAAGAAAAAGAAAAAAAATTAGTGTGAAGTCTAGTTTCTGTGTCTGTGTTTTGAATTATAGGGACCATGGGTATGTTAAGGACACTGGAATTGTTGTGACATTAAAATGAGGATTTTTCAGAGATGAAATGGCTATAGAGTATGTACTTGGTAGTCAGGCCATGCTTCACGTAGGCTCATATGGTAAGGAATGGAACTTCTTTATTCTCAGGATTGGAGCCAGATAATGAATGTAGCCCAGCTCTTTCTCCATGCATTCTTCACTCATTTTCCACTAATCAACATTATAAACTGAAATGTCAGGCGTGCAAAAAAAAAAAAAGAAGCAGCAGCAAGGATTTGACCACTCACGTAGGAAGGACTAAATTGATAGTGTGGGAAAAGGAATGAATCTGAAAAACTAGAAGGTTTCTTGAAAACCTTGAAAAACTTGAACTAGAAGTTTTTTGTTTGTTTGTTTTTGTTTTCTTTGAGACAGTCTACATAGACCTGGCTGTCCTGGAACTCACTCTGTAGACAAGGATGGCCTAGAACTCACAGAGATCAGCCTGCCTCCGCCTCCCAAGTGCTGGGGTTAAAGGTGTACACTATCATGTTCAGCCTGGGCACCTAGAATTTTGAAGGAATATATACCTTATGCATTTCATAGAGGCACTGTTTTCAAAACTTTTCTTTTTAAGATAGGGTCTCACTGTAATTTAGTCCTGGATGGCCTGGCACGTACTATACAAATCAGGCTGGCCTCTGACCTGCTTCTGCCTCCCAAATGCTGTGATTAAAAGTGTGTGCCACTATGCCTGGCTTCTTAAAAGCTGTCTTTTTTTTTTTTAATCAGAATTTAAGAAAATATTTCTGAATGCATACATTGATTGATTGATTGATTGATTGGTTTTTCAAGACAGGGTTTCCCTATGTAACTCTGGCTGTCCTGAAACTCTATAGATAGATCAGGCTGGCCTCAAACTTACAGATGCGCCTGCCTCTGTCTCCTGAGTGCTGGGATTAAAGACATGCACCACCACTGCCTGGCTACATTTATTATTTTAAAATCTGGAAAATAGGAAAATGCAATGCAATCTTAATTCCCTTAACTAACTCTCTCTCTCTCTCTCTCCCTCTCCCCCTCTCCCTCTCCCTCTTCCTCTTCCTCTCTCTCTCTCTCTCTCTCTCTCTCTCTCTCTCTCTCTCTCTCACACACACACACACACACACACACACACACACACAAGTTTTAGAGGTTCTGTTGCTGTGATAGAACACTATAACCAAATCAATCAGCTTGGAGAGGAAAGGGTTTACTTCATCATCTACTTCCAGCTAACAGTCCATCACTGAGGAACCTGGAAACAGGAACTAAAGCAGAAGCCATGGAGGAATGCTGCTTTCTGTTCTCTCTATTGAGATTCCTCTTCCCAGATAATTTCTAGTTTGTGTCAAGTTGACAGAAAATAAAACAAATGTGTGTGTTATGTATATTAGATGGTTGTGAGCTACCATGTGGGTACTGGGATTCAAACTCAAGTCCTCTAGAAGAGCAGCCAGTGCTCTTAACTGCCATCTCCAGCCCTAGAAATTTTTTTAAGCCCTTAAATTGGTATGTACATATTTTTCATTGTTATGCTTCATTTCCTGTACAGGTTTCTAAGTTGTGAGAAATAACACTACTAGGCTCAAGATGTAGCTCATGTGATAGAGTGCTTGTCTGCCATGTATGAGGCCCTAGGTTCAGTCTCTAGTGCTGAGTAATCTGGGCATAGTGGGGTACCTGGTAATCCTAGCACTCATGAGGTAGAGGTAGGAGGATCAAAAGTTCAAGGTTATCCTCAGCTACATACCAAGTTCAAGACCACCCTGAGCTAGATACACTGTCTTAAGGGGAAAAAAAATCCAAAACAACAGCAAAACATGAGTGGCTTGGAATGGTGGGATACATCTATAATCCTGGCATTCAGGAGTCTAAAACAGGAGGACCTCCCATTTGAGACATATTGGGCTATGTCTTAATTAGGGTTTTATTACTGTGAAGAGACACCATGGCCACGACAACTCCTGTAAAAGAAAACATTTAATTGGGGCTGGCTTACAGGTTCAGAGGTTTAGTCCATTATCATCATGGCAGGGAGCATGGTGGTGCACAGGCAGACATGATGCTGGAGAAGAAGTTCTACATCGGGATTGGGCAGGCAGCAGGAAGAGTGAGCCACTGGGCCTGGCTTGATTTCTGAAACCTCCAAGAGCTCCCTGCCCCCCCACATACACACACTTCCTCCAGCAAGGCCACACCTACTCCAACAAGGACACACCTCCAATAATGTCACTCCCTATGGATTTATGGGGGCTATTTAAATTCAAACCACCACAGGCTACATAGCCAGTTTGAGGCCAGCTAAGGCTACATACAAAGACCCTGTCTTAGAAAATCCAAAAACAAACAATAAAAAACTTTGAATGCTTTTCAATATTTCATTGTAAACAATAAAATGAAATCTCATTTTAAAAAGTGAGAATATATGCTTTAAAACAGAAACCTTTGGGTAGTTGTTATCTAGGACGTTTTAAATCTTGCAAGAGAAGCAGATCAACAGATCACTTTATCTTTCCCAGCATGTACATTTTTTTACATTTTAGCATCTTGAAATTGGTGTGCATCTTATGCAATTGATGCCTTGTCATGGCTTAAATAGAAGCTTTTCTCCCTTTAATGATACATGAAAATACTGCTATGTAAGAGTCAGATAAGCTGCACAGGAAACAAAGATAAGCGTGTTAAATATGTGGCTCAAGACACAAACTTAGTACAGGGCCATTGGAGGCCCCTTCAGGATCTGGGTAGCACAAGCCTAACAGTGTTTGGTTTATCTTCTAGGAGACACAGTAGGGTTTCTGTTAGACTTGAATGAAAAGCAAATGATCTTCTTTTTAAACGGCAACCAGCTGCCTCCTGAGAAGCAAGTCTTTTCATCCACCGTGTAAGTAACTTCTCTCAGTGGAAGACTGAGTAGACTCATGGAATGTACTTTTCTCAAGGATGAAAAACTAAAACCCTTTGTTTATCTAAGCAATTATGAGAAATTGGTTTGTTTCAATTAATTAGATCCATTTGCTCTGACCTCAGTGTCCAAACATTTGATACAGAAAGATAAAGGTGTGGTCTTCCTGGCTCACAGACCTGTCTGTCCCCTTCTTTCTACCAGAATGACTGACTCACTTGGACTTTCTCAAAATGACCCTGTAGGTGAACTTGGTTTTTATAAATTCTGTTGACCTCTGTGCTCATTTTTGTTTGTAGATCTGGATTTTTTGCTGCAGCTAGTTTCATGTCATATCAACAATGTGAGTTCAATTTTGGAGCAAAACCATTTAAATACCCACCATCTATGAAATTTAGCACTTTTAATGATTACGCCTTCCTGACAGCTGAAGAAAAGATCATTTTGCCAAGGTAAGAGTCTGCCCAGGCTCTCTCCAGACTGATGTGTGCGTCTCAGGAAATATTTTGTTTTTTGTTTTTTGTTTCTCAGCATTGAACAAGTAATTTTGAGGATCTCACTGAAAAGGTTGACTTTCTGGGAAAAATAAATTAGTAAAATAGATTCCAGAAAGATACAGACAAACCAATGATTCGTGTAAAATTTCTGGAAAACAAAAATTAAAAGTGTTGTCTGGCAAAAGCAGGTGGTTTCGTAAGAGATCTCTCTATCAAGTTGTGAGTGATAGTGTTTATTATTTAAGGGGCTCACAGAACCCAGAGAAGGAGGAGGAGCATGGCCACGTTCTTTTTTATGAGCTAACTGATGTTGCTGTAAAAATCAGAAAAGGTCTGGTGTGGGATGCCTACATTTAATCCCAGTGCTGAGGAGGCAAATATAGGAGGATCTGTGAGTCTGAGGCCAGCCTGCTATACGTTAGGACAGCCAGGACCATATAGAGAGAGCCTGTCTCAAAAACCAAAAATAAAAATCAGAAAAAATATGACATTCACACACAAAAGCAATGCAAACTAACTTCATTGGAATATCTGTATAAAAGTCCTTAATATTGGAAAATCAGCACATCTGTTAACAGATTTGATTTATTGACACCAACTCCTTTTGGGATTGAACTCCATAGCAAAAGTGCTAACACCTGTTCTGCAGCCATTAACACAAGCATTGCCATCTCAGATACAGTTTCATTGCCTTTATTTTGACAGTGAGATCGGCATTGTCTGTTTGGGTGAGTGACTGCTTGTCTTCCTTACCAGATGAATGTAGTCTGTTCCTTCAGCTAAGGAAAGACTCCAGCTGCTTCCTGGTAATTATTGCAAGTTGAAGCCTGTTATACATTGTGAACCAAAGCTTATCATTTTTAAACAGGGCAGCTGCCTGGGCCAGTGTGAGTCAGGGGATTTGTATTACTAGTGTTATATCAATAAGATAGCCCCTCAGCAATCAGAGACCACACTGGCCAGGACACAGCTTGTGCTGAACCATGTGTAATGCCCATAAATGTAACTCTAATGCAGTGGGATCCTGGCTTCTGCTTTGAAGCAAATCATAGGTCTGTAAGCAGCCCTTTTACTTTATCTTATACTCTCTCTCAGCGACAGTAGTTTCAGATGAACTAGAACCTGTCACAGTAAGAGCGACAGAGCCTTGGCAATATCCTAAGAGTATAAAGGCCACTTACTTGCATTTTGTTCAGTCGTCTGTTCCTCAGAGCTTCTGTGCAGTTTGTCTTGGTGTTGACAGAGATTGGGAAGTTTAGTTGCTCTCGGTGCAAGTCTGAGGTGACACCTCCCTCTCGCCTGTCTTATGTCAGTCCTTTGTCTAGCCTACTTTTTTGGGGTGAGACTCAAATCACCTGCAGAGCACAACTGCCTCATCTATGACTTTCTGTGTTTTTTCAGGGTTAAACTTCTCAGAACAGGAGGTGGGATCCCATCTTTTATACCCAGCTTATGAGTATCAATATATTAACACCCAGAGTTTGTCCTGTCATGCATAAGAACAACAGGTTACAAGTTAGGTCAGTTTCATCCTGAATCTAGATTTTGTTGTCTCTGACAGTGACACAAAGAAAGTTTTTGGTTGTTCTACACTTACGTGGTGGCTCACCAAGAGAGACATGGAGACATTTTCATAGGTGCAAACCCTGCCAGCCCTCCGCAGAGAGAACCACTATCATGACAAGCACCATACTGAACACTGGAACCCTAAGTGTCTCATCTCAGGGTTTTTTATTGATACCTAAGTGCCTCGGGTGTTCTGTTGATAGCACGTGCAGCATTAGCAGTCAAACACCTTTTACATATAGCCAACACCTGCAGACAATACAAATGCCAAGGCCTAGGTAGCCCCTCACACAACAGTGCACAAAACAACCATTTTAAACACAACTAAAAATAAACTACTGCAACAGTTTTTGACACGAGCTTTGTGGTGCAAGCCTATAATCTGAGCTACTATAGAAGCTGAAGCAGGAGGATTGCAACTACTACCTGGAATTCTGTTTATATCATGTGTAGTCTCTAGTTATTCACTTTATTGTTTTTTCCTAACCTCTGTATTATGGTAAATTCAAATACATGCAAAATGTTAAAAGAATCATGCAGGGAAGCACATACATCCTTAGCTATGGCGGTCAGGCACAATGTCCACTGCTTCCTGTGTGGTCCTCCCTCATCTATCTGTTAAAAACCCATCTCCAGTCCAGTTTCTCCATTGCTGCTCCCTAGAATAGTCTCTCAGACAGCAGACTCAATTTCTCCACCCTTGCGTGCCTGCTGAGGTTTGTCTAGTGAAGCCTTCCTTGGCTCGCCATCATTCCTTTTTGTTTGTTTTTTCAAGGCAGGGTTTCTCTGTTGTAACTTTGTCCTGACTCATTCTGTAGACCACACTGGCCTCAAACTCACAGAGATCTGCCTGCCTCTGTCTCTGACTCTCAAGTATTGCGATTAAAGGTGTGCGCCACCACCACCCAGTGGCTTGCCAACCCCTGCATCTCTCACACGTGAGCACTTCTTTTCCTCTTTCCATTTATTTTCTGACATGGCAGTTGTCAGCATTTACATTATCGTTTTTAGTTCAGTCTCCCCACCAACACATTAGAGCATAGGCTCTGTAAATGTAATTTTTTTTTTATTCAGCTTGTTTTGGTTTGGTTTTGGTTTTTGGTTTTTGGTTTTTTGAGAGAGGGTTTTTCTGTGTAGTCCCTGGGGGTCCTGAAACTCACTTTGTAGACTGGGCTAGCCTCAAACTCAGAGATCCGCCTGCCCCTGCCTCCCAAGTGCTGGGATTAAAGGTGTGTGCCACCTCTGCTGGCAATTTTTTTTCTACTCTGTCAGCTCTAGAGCCCAGGTTGGCCCAGGTCTCATGGAGATCCCCTATCTTAGCTTCCCAAATGATGATTCTAGCTGTGCACCACCATACCAGCTACGGGTTTATGTGGTGTCGTGTTTACTGCTGAGTTACCAGGCTTAGGCACAGCGCAGGCACAGAGCAAGCCCATAAGTGGTCAGAATTGGTGTTCTCTTGTTCTTCCATAAAGGGCCATACCTTCAGGAGAGCAGGTCTGCCTGTCTGCTTTCCTGTCCATGCTAAATCAAAGTGTAAGGGAACTGCTCAAACCTAAGGAGTCTGAACTTGCAGGGAGTCTGCATGTCATAAACTCCTTGAATTTGTGTGTAAATCGTGGGTGTTTTCCCTGGGAAAAAGCTTATGCTTTTCACAAAATTCTCAATATATGTGACTTAAATGGTTGAAGTTTGCTGATAAAAAGAACACTGGAGTAAGAACCAAAGGTTTTTAATTTGAATTTTGTTTATTATGTTTTATGTAAATCATATCATTGAAGTAAGACTGAAATGTGTGAAAATCTTACTGAACAAAGATTGCAGCGTGTATTTTCCCTGTGTAGGGCTCTTTGAGAGCAGATCATGCGCCCCACTGCTAACTACCTCCTTGTTGTCAAAATGAATGTCTTACTGTTTTGTCTGCTCAGGCACAGGCGCCTCGCTCTGCTGAAGCAAGTCAGTATTCGAGAGAACTGCTGTTCGCTCTGTTGTGATGAGGTAGCAGACACACAGCTGAAGCCATGTGGACACAGGTGAGAGCGTCTGCCTGTTGGATCATCTTCCGCACATCGCCTTCAGCAACTTTTCATCCTGGTCTTGAGTTACTGCTGGGGTATCAGAGGTCCATAGCTGTTCATCAGGGTGATTAGATTACTAGGACTATAGTGGACTGAATGAGGAGCTAAGTTGCCAGAAAGTGCCTGAAATTGAATAAGCTATTTCATATGGAAAGCCTAGTTTTTGACTTTTTGTTTATTCAGAGACACACACACACACACAAAGTGGTTTGGGGGTTTTTTGTTTTGTTTTGTTTTTGTTTGTTTGTTTGTTTTTGAGACAGAGACTCACTATATAGCCCTGGCTCACCTGGAGCTCACTTTTTAGACCACACTGGATTCAAACTCTCAAAGACCTGTCTGTCTCTGCCCCCTGAGTGCTGGGATTAAAGGCATGTGACATCGTGCCTGATTTTCTTCATGTTATTTTACAAACCATGTAAAATTCTTACCCTTTCTCCAACAGGCTTGTTAGCGTTTTAGATTCAGCTGGCAGGTAGAATTTGGCCTTTTAAAGTATTAATTTAACTGGCTTTTTTATCTTTTTCCTCAGCGACCTGTGCATGGATTGTGCCTTGCAACTGGAGACCTGCCCATTGTGTCGTAAAGAAATAGTGTCTAGAATCAGACAGATTTCTCATATTTCATGACACATGTGAGGAGATATCATGGACCTGTTTCTACTTAATTCCAGCTAATGTTGAAAAGAAAAGGAAAAAAAAAACCACAAACATCTCTAACCAGTTGTATGCACATTGAAACTTATAGCCATGGCCAGATTTTATGCTAAAATTGGTAGTTTGTCAAAGACAAATTCTCTTAGAATCTAATCCAACTTGCCAGCCCTGAATTCCTTTTGAGGCTGAGGAAGGCTGAATGTCAGCAGCTGGGCCCGTAGTACTTCTGTGGAAAACAGCTGGTGACAAGGGTCTCCCGAATGCTGAAACGACACCGGAATTCTTCATGTTGGGTTCATTTGATTGTTTAACACAAGGTGTTTTGTGTCTTAGTCTACAGTTTTTATTTTGGGTGAGTGAAGTTATTTTGGAGAAGTAATTGACAGTGTGTCTGTTAAGCATCACTGGTCAGACAAACCCCAGTGTGTTAAGCATGGATATTGCACTGCAAGACTTGAATCTATAAACATAGTATCACACAGGTCATTACTACAAGCAATATGGAGATCCTGAAAGAAGGTGCACAGACTATAGGGGGGAAAAACCCACAAAAACCTAAATTTTTTTTATATTTCAGTGATTCCAAAGAACATTCTAGTTTTTTTTAAACTACAGAAAATTGGTGGTATTTTCGCATTCATGGTATTTCTATCCAGTTTCAGTACCCACCTTTTGTGAGGCAAAATGTTTTACCAATGCAGGAGGAACTCTTAAATCAATTGCAATGTTAGACTGGAGAAAAATTTGGTAGTTAGTGTATCTTTGAGGTACCATCAAATCAGGTTTTTTTGTTTTTTATTTTTTTAATTTTTAATCAGTATTGTTTTTGGAAGTAATATACTTTGAAACTCTTGAATTAATAGTCTCTAGAGGACAGTCTCAGAACACATATCCTGTTGTTTTAAATAAATACATGTTTTTGAATAGCAAGTTCAATCATGAATTGTTGACTCTGTCTTCATCCAAAGTGTTTATATCCCTCTCAGGGTCTCTGGTGAAGGCCTCCAAGAGTTCACTTTTTTCTCCCAGAAAATTGGAAGGTAGAATTGTAAATTTTTAAGATTTATTTCATAATGGTGTACCTCAGCAACTGCCTTTCAATTATGCCAAGTCCTTACTGAGTTTATACTTGAACAGTAGATGTCTTCTGAGTTTTAAAGTGTCTTAAACTCAGTGCACATTCTTTTTCTTTCCTTTTCCCTCCTTCTTGTTTGTAGTTCATTAAACCTGTTCTACCGCAGAGGTGATTTCCTTCCTGGCTGTACTTGTTGGGGTGCTGGAATTTTTCCATGTCTCTCTAGTCTTCCATAAACCATATATATATATATATATATATATATATATATATATATATATATATATATATATATGTAAACACATACATACAGGTATTAGTTATGTGTTCTCTTTGGCTTGTGGTGAATGCAGTAATTTGCATTGAAGAATAAAATATCTGTTGCATTTTTACTAAAATTTCACAACTCTTGTTGGTGTCTTCTACTAAAGCCTGTGTTCCTCAGGGTAGGACAGAATCAAGTGCAAGAACTAAGGTAGAAAAGTCGGGCCTCCAATCCCAACCCTCAGAAGGCTGAGACCAGAAAACTGATGCTAGTTTGCAGCCAGCCTGTGCTACTACATAGTTCCAGAACAGCCAGGACTCTATAGCACTGGATCTTTAGCTCAGTGGTAGCTTACTGCCTGGCATGCTCAAAGCCCTGTGTTCCTTCCCTGGTACCTCCAAGAAAAAGAAAATTAAGAATTAAATTTAGCCATGCACAGTTGCCTGGCTTGCCTTTAGTCTCAGCACCTAGGCAGCAGAGGCAGGCCAATCTCAAGAGTTCCAGGCCAGCCAGGACTACATGGTGAGACCTTGTTTAATTACATATCTGTCAAGCAGATCTTCACTGAGCAGTTATAGGTGCTGGCACTGCCTCATCCTGCTGCTAGCGGGATGTCTGGTTCTGTTCACTGTGATGATTTGCTAATGCCACAAAGGAAAAGAATATGCTGCTGAGAACAGAAGTGTATAGTTATGGGGAGAACAGGGCAGAACCATTGTAAACATTTGGCTAACATATGGGTAGGGGAAGTTGTCAGAAGAAAACTAAGGGAGACGAAAGGACATAGCCAGGCAGAGGGACTGAGGGCAGGCTTCCAGGACTTGAGTATCTAGGTGGGCATAGCTCTGTGAGCAAAGGTCCTCAACTAAGGAAGAAAGCTGGTTCCGGGAAGACAGGACGTGCTTAGAGTGGTGTGCTCCGCTGCCCGAGGTCAGAGGCTGCTCATGAAGCACATGGTAAGGAGTTTGTATTTCCTCCTAAATACAATAAAAAAGGTGGTTGTTGTGGTGGTGGTGTTTTGGTTCAATGTAGCTCTGACTGTCCTGGAACTCACTGTGTAGACCAGGCTGGCCTGCAGCTCACAGAGATCAGTAGGCCTCTGTCTACCAAGTGCTGGGATTAGAGGCCTGCGCCACCACCACCACCCGGCACAGTGGTGTTTCTTAAACCTGAAAGTGCCTGGATAGTGTTCTTAGAGTGAGGCTCTGCCTCTGGAGAATGGAATGAAAGAGTAGATGGGGTGGAGCCGAGGGAGCAGAAACTTAACAGTAGCCAAAGAACTGCAGGAACTGCCGGCTTTTAGAACTCTCCCCTTGAACTCTGTTTCTAAGGGCTTCAGCAGTGAACTGATTAAACCATTCAGGGTGGAAGCAAATTTAATTTGAAGCTACTTTCAAAGGAAACATACTGTATGTTGAAGAGAGAAATGGATTGGCAAGCCACATAGAGACACAAACGTGGAGCCGCCCTGCACTGAATGTAACTGCTTTACCAGAAAAGCTAGACCTACTGTCAGTGCAGTGTTATCAGAGGGAAAAACAAAAAATTAAGTTACAGCATTTCCCCGGTGATTCATTGAGGAAATCTAGAGTTTCGGCCAGGAAAAATTAGTGAATTGCCATCTTGTTTTTAAATAATGTAAAGCAGGAAAAAATCATGGTGCCATTGGAAGAGTTCCAGGAAATAATGATGGAGTCACAGAAACTGAAACAACTTTGGCACTAGAAAATGATTTTTAGAGATTTCAACCATCTTGAATATGTATCCTTGAAAACAACCCAGCTCTTCACAAGCCCATCCACTGTTCATCTTGTGTAGTATGCATTTAGAAAATTATTTATATACCCCTTTATTTATTTTTTTGAGGCAGGGTCTCACTGTAGCTCCCACTGGCCTGGCCTGGAACTGGCTATGTAGACCAGACTGCCATGGAACTCACAGAGATCCCCCTGCCTCTGCCTCCCAGTACTGGAATTAAAAGCATGCACCAACATACTGGGCAGAAATAGGGTTTTTTTTTTGGTGGGGGGGTTGCTTTGTTTTGAGAAAGGTTCTCAACTATGTAGCTCTGGCTGTCATGTAGACCAGAGTGAACTCAAACTTACACAGATCCTCCTGTCTCTGCCTGCTAAATGCTAAGACTAAAGGTGTTCACTGCTATACTGCCTGGCAGAAATAGTTTTAATGTAGCTGGAAATTGTTTTAATGTAGCTAGTTATGGTGGCTTATGCTTATAAATCCCTGCATTGTGCAGATAGGAGGTTTGCCATGAGTTTGAGGATAGCCTGGATTACATTGAGTTCCAGGTCACCCTGGGTTATAGAGATCCTGTCTCAAAAAAAAAAAAGAAAAGAAAAGGCAAGACTGGGGCTGGAGGGATGAATCAGCAGTTAAGAGCACTGGCTACTCTCCCAGAGAACCCAGGTTTGATTCCCAGCACCCATATGCATGGTTATAATCCCCTGTAACTCCAGTTCCAGATTTTCCAAGACCCTCTTCTTACTGTCATGGACACCAAGCGTGCCTGTGATGCAGAGACATATATGCAAGCAAAACATCCATACACACAGAATAGGTTTTTGGAAGTATTTTAAATGAAAAGGTGCTATCCAGAGGCTCCTTCAGCAGGCTGAGACACTTGCCACCAAGCCTGATGACCTGAGCTGGATCCCCGGCACCCACGTTTTAGAAGAGAACCAGCTCAGTTGTCCTGACTCCATGCACTGCACCGCCATGTACATGTACATATACAAATAGAATGTAATGTTTTCAAAAGAAAAAAGCAGGGGGTTTTTGTTTGCTGGTTTGGGTTTGTTTTTAGACAGTCTCACTGTGTGTGTAACCCTGACAGGCCTTGAACTCACAGAGATCCTGCCTCTGCCTCCCCAGTGCTGAAATTAAAGGCACATGCCACCCTACCCAGCTTTTCTATTTTTAAAGAAGAGGATGTTGAATCCCAGAGCTAGAGTTAGGTGGTTTGAGTTGCCTGAAATGGGTGCTAGGAGTTGAACTCTGAAAGCATGAATTACTCAACCTATGAGCCATCTCTCCAGCCTGGAAGGCTGATTTTTTTTTTTTTTTAAGATTTTATATGTAGATGTTTTGCCTACAGTCTCTGCTTCCTGTCTCTTGGATTATCTGTGTTTGGGGTGGGGTGGTATTTTGTATTGTTCTTGGTTTGTTGTTTTGTTTGAAACAGGGTTTCTCTGTTGTGTATTATATAGACCTGGCTGGTCTAGGTAAACCAGACTGGCCTCAACCAGAGATCTGCTTGCCTCTGCCTCCCAGGTGCTGGGATTAAAGATGTGCTTCACCATGCCGGACAGAAATACTTGCTCTTGAATCTAACTGCTGTTGTGAGAAAACCCAAACATCTCCAGAAAGCCAGTGTTGCCACAAGCCACCTCACCCCACCCTCAGTCATCACCAACTCCCAACTACCTGAGTCACCACTAAGTTGCCACCATCTAAGCTCCCTGAAAGACCTCAAGCTCCACTGAAACCCTACCAGGTGACACCAAATGAAACAAAGACTAGTTGTCCTTCCAAACCCTTCCCAAAATACAGATTGATGAGTAAAATTTTAGTCCATTAGATTTCTCAAGGGAGGAGAGGTTGTAAATTAGTAGAGACAAAGTTAAATTAAATTTTATTCCTTTTCTTCTTGGATCTATGATTTAGAAACAGGCAAGTTCATGTAGCCCAGAAGTGAGATATAAAGTAATAGGATCTTAGCAGAGTTTGCTCTGAGCTTTCTGGTCAGTGCTTGATAGAACAATGTTTAGATGCTTTCCTTGTTTGCTTATCAGAGCTGTGATAAAACACCAAACACTTGGGGAAAAGGGTTTATTTGCTTCCACTTCCATGTCACAGCCCATCATTGCGGGAAGTTGGGACAGGAATTTAATGCAGGAACCTGGAGGAAGGAAATGAAGTAGAGACAAAGAAATGCTGCTTACTGGCTTGTTCTCCAGAGCCTGCACAGCTTCCTAATATAGCCCACACCTGCCCAGAGGTGGCACCACCCACAGGGGCTGGGTCCTCCCACATCGATAAAATAATCAATTTAAGTTCCTTTTCCCCTGGGTAACTCAGGTCAAGTTGACAAAAAACCAGCACACTTGTCTTACTTCATCTGGTGCTAACAGAGTACTCTGAAAGCTGATCTTTCAGTGTCTTTGAAATCGTCTTGGTTCCAGATCCAGTAAGATCCACAGACACCATTATGTCCATTAAAAAATGTCTACTGAGTCATTCAGGTTGGCCATATGACCCTCAATACATACCACAGATTTTCTAGTTACATTTGGCTAAGAGGTATGAGACCACCGAAGAGGCATAATGCTTAGTGAGCCATTAAGACAAATGGTGGTGGCTCACGCCTTTAAAGCCAGCACTGGGGAGGCAGAAGCAGGTGTATCTCTGTGAGTTCAAGGCCAGCCAGAGTTCCAGAGTTTCAACAGAGAAACCCCTTCTTGAAAAACCAAGAAAGAAAAAAAGATGAGACAGAGAAACAGAGAGGGAGAGAGAGAAGATAAATCAGTTCTAAGGCTTAGTGGTGCACAGGCTTTTAATCCTGGAGCAGAAGGATCTCTGAGTTTGAGGCCAGCCTGGTTTACATAGTGATACCAGGCCAGCTAAGGCTCTAAAAACAAACAAAAAAAGCGGGGGGGGGGGGCGCGGGGGGCGGGGGGGGGGATCAGTCAGGACCCAGGAAATCCATTTTCCCGATATGACTGTTTTAGAGGGGGTTTTCCGGGAGCAAAGTTATTTCTGTTTAGTTGACTTCTAGGGTTTGTCAACTTTTGTACTGCATAATTATCTAAAAAACGATTTACTGCCTAATTGTTGTTTCCGGTTTTCTTGCGTTTATTGAGACCGCAGACTCATTTAACCTAAGCTGGCAGCAAACTGACTGTGTAGCTGAGGCCAGTCTTGAATGCTTTGATCCTCTTGCCTCCACCTTCCAAAAAACGGGATTACAGACTTAGGCCACCACGCCCTGCTCTTTTTCCTGATTTGAAGATTACAAATTAAGTTACAAGACATCCACTTAATGCCGCGGAACCTTCCATACTTCCAAGAAGTAACTTACTGGTAAATCAGACGTCTGCATTATGTGGGACGAGATACGAGAGACTGGCTTTCGAGCAATTTGGCCAGTTCCAGCGCTCTTAAAACACGTTTTTCAATTACACGGTCTTTACTATCCCTAAAGTACAAGTGATGAAACTGAGGCTCTTGGCTCCCACTCCTTCACCCGCAGCGTCTGCCACCATTTTGCAGTCCTCTGCGTGATACTCGGAAACCTGAGGCTGTCATTGGCTGCTGGAGCCGGAGTAACCATGGTGACGGGAGGCGGAGCTTCGGCGGACCGCCCGCTCTAACAGACTAGCGGGGTAGCCCCGCGAGAGACCGGCGGGCGCTGCGCCCAGCCGGGATCCGCAGCCCCGGCCTCGCGCGATCGCCGGGCGGGGCGCGGCCTCCTGCGGGCCCTTGATGCGGTTGAGGCCGCGCGGGCCAGAGCGGAGCCCGGCCGGGCGGCGGGCGCGGTAGGAGGCGGCGGGGCCGCGGACCCGGGCCGGTGGCTGCAGCGCCCCTGCGATGGACGCCGTAGAGGAAGAGAGCTTCGCGCTGTCCTTGTGAGTGGCGCCGCCGGGGTCCGCCGGACCTCGGCCCGCGGGTGGCCTCCGGGGTCGGGCGCGGGCAGGCGGGCCGGGCTGCGCTCCAGCGCTGCGTTTCCCTCCGCGGCCTGTGCAGGGCGGTGTCACCGATTACCAGCGCTTCCATCACAATCCTCTGGCCTGGATCTTGGCGGTCAGCACAGCCTAGAGGCCCTGAGCTGCCCAGGCTGGCGGCGGCCCAGGCCACTCGCGACCCCGTTACCCTCTAGGCCGGTGCTCCTCCGGCGTGCGGTCACACTCACCAGCAGCTAGGTGTAGCGTTAAGAGCCAGGATGCGGTGAGTCGATCCCGCGGGTAACAAGAGCGGAAGTCCGAAGAGGCTCACCTGCCTCGGCTCCCATATTGTCGTCTGCTTTTTTGTGACTGTCATTCCGGCTTTGGTCACGGGTGTGGAATTTCTAGGCTAAACAGTAATCCTTGATTGCTGAAACTTGAGTGATGGGAGGTTCATCATGCTATTCTTTTTATGAACGCTGGAAAATTTACGTTAAAAAACTTTAATGGGCTTTGTTGCTGTGCTTGCCTAGTAGGTGCAAGGCCTTGGGTTCAGTCGTCCATCCCCACGGAAAACACAAATTCAGCTTATAAAATAATTGTCTGGACCTAATCCTGATGTGTTTTTCAGCTCCTCCGCCTCTGATGCAGAATTTGATGCTGTGGTTGGGTGTTTAGAGGACATTATTATGGGTAAGTTTCTACACCACTAAGAGTATGAGAGAGACCCTTCTTGCCACTGAAGTCTTCCAATTTAAGACCTGATCCTTTGTATACACAGTACATTTACATGTGAAAGAGAGATACCAAGTAGTTATTTGTGGACATTGTGTGAGGGAGTTCACAGGTTATCCTGTTTGGATATATTGTGTCATATACCTGGATATTGGGGGTTTGGAAGTTTTATTTGTTTTATTTGTAAGTGATAGGGTTTATCTGTGTAGCCCTGGATGTCCTGGAATTCACTCTGTAGACCAGGCTGGCCTCAATCTCAGAGATCTGCCTTCCTCTGCCACGTGAGTGCTAGGATTAAAGGCGTGTGCCACTACTGCTCTCTCTGTGTGGCGTATATCTGTGATCCCAGCACTCAGAGTCAGCAGGATGGCTACAAGTTCAAGGCTAGCCTTGTCTATATAGTGAATTCCAGGCCAGCCAAGAATTGATATCTATGGAGACCCTATCTCAAAAAACTAAAAAACTAAAATAAAATAAAACAGGTGGAAAGCAACGTAAGTACACTTATAAGCCAGAAAACTGTATTACTGTTAAAAGGTTGTGGTTTTAAATTTTAGATATATCTTACTAAATTTTTAATTGGTTTCTAATATTTATTATGTGTATTGAGTGTTTTGCCTGCATGTATGTATGTGGACCATCATGTGTGTTCCTGATATCTGTGGAAGGCAGAAAAGGGCATTCATTGCACCTCATTACAAAGCATGGTCTTCCCTTGTGTCAGATGACGAGTTCCAGTTATTGCAGAGAAACTTCATGGACAAGTACTACCAGGAATTTGAAGACACCGAAGAGAATAAACTCACCTATACCCCCATTTTTAATGAATATGTAAGTAAATGTTTCTCCTACCAGAAGATTAGGG
The DNA here is from genome assembly GCA_026225945.1 of Cricetomys ansorgei. Classification (NCBI taxonomy): domain Eukaryota; kingdom Metazoa; phylum Chordata; class Mammalia; order Rodentia; family Nesomyidae; genus Cricetomys; species Cricetomys ansorgei. The sequence goes on from JAMJFZ010003163.1 coordinate 24,677,839, forward strand.
TTTCTTTAAAATTTGAACTTAGATCTGTTATTATGTAGAATTAATATGTACTATTTAAAAGTCTGAAGTACAATCAAAAGATGTTATGCAGCACGGTGACATGTTCCTGTAAACCAGCACTTAGGAGGCTGAGGCAGGAGGATGGCTGCACGTTGGAAGCCTGCCTGGGCTACCTAGTGAATCTCAAGTCAGCTTAGTTGTGTAAGCAAGGTTATTTCTTAAAAAAAAAAAGAAAAAAGTTGAAACTAGTTTACTTTTTATATGTGCCAGCACTGCTGAGCGGAATGCTGGTTAGAATCTGATTTAGATCACTTTCCCTCGCCAGATCTTGGAGCTATTTTCTAAAGGGCTTCATGAAGTATTTGATGAACTTGAAACTTCCTGTTTAAAACATTAGCCTGTAATCTTGCCCTCATCCGTGGTGATACCTTGCAAGATGGACGGAGGGAACTGGTTCCATAAAAGTCGTCCTTTGACATCTACACGCACACGGCAGCACACGCATGCCCACTCACACACACATGACATACCCAATAACGATAAAAAACCAGAAAATGAGGGGCTGGACAGTTGACTCTGAAGTTAAGAGTGCCTCCTGCTCTCCCAGAGGGCTGGAGATCTGTTCTAGTGCTTACATCCAGTGGCTCCCAACTACCAATCAGTCTGGTTCTAGGGGATTCAGCGCCCTCTTCTGGCCTCTGCAGGCACCTGCACACACGTGTGCTGACACACACACACACACACACACACACACACACACACACACGCGCGCGCGCGCGCGCACACACAGCTCAGACCATGAGTGCCAAGGAAACAGGCTCTGCAGAGAAGTCTTCTCCTCGGGGTCCTCAGAGGGCCCACCGTTCCTGTCTCCACTCTTGCAGATTTCCCTGGTAGAGAAGTACATCGAAGAGCAGCTGCTGGAGCGCATCCCAGGCTTCAACATGGCGGCCTTCACAACAACACTGCAGTGAGTGGAGCTTGACTCTGGTTCTGTGCTGCTCCTCTTCCTCCCCTAGACTGGAAAAAGCCCATTCTCCTTTCTTCCCTGAGAACACTGGGTGGCTGAGTAGGAGGCCCTCTTTGCAAGACTTCCTCTTTATTTTTGAAGAGATTTACTTACTCACTGTGTGAGAGCCTACGGAGGCCAGAAGAGGGTTTTAGATCATCTAGAACTGGAGTTTACAGGTAGTCGTGAATGACCTCGTGCATGCTGGGAAAAACCCTGGGTCCTCTGCAAGAGCAGCAAGCATTCTTCACCACTGAGCCTTCTCTCCAACCACTATTTTTATTTATTTATTTAGAATTTTTTTCTTTTCTTTTTTTTTTTTTTTTTTTTTTTTTTTGAGATGGGAGTCTCTTATAGCTAAGGCTGGCTACAAGCCTGATCCTCCTGCCTCCACCTCCCAGGAGCTGACAGGCATTCCGCCAGCCACGCCTGGCTTGTGCATCTTGAAGGGCATCTTATCTATCTTCCTGTCCGCCCACACCGCCAACACTCTGTCCTTTGCAGGCACCACAAAGATGAAGTGGCTGGTGACATCTTTGACATGCTGCTCACATTCACGGACTTCCTGGCTTTCAAGGAGATGTTCCTGGACTACAGAGCCGTAAGTGACGACTTAGCTTCAGCGCGCCACACAGAAAGTAAAGGATAGAGCTATGGAGACAACCACCTGCCCTGCCCTGTCCCCTCTATCTTTTGTCCCCTCTTCCCCCCCTAAAATGGCTAGCATTCATTTGTTACCTTTGAGGAAGATGTAGAAGTTGCTGCTCCATGCTGGCCAGGGCCATTCTATGTTTTGATGAAATTAGTCCAGAGTTCCCAACAAAGAGCAGGTCTCATTCTGTCACTTTACTATGCAGGCTCCTTCAAATTTAAAAAAAAAAAAAAGTTTCAAGCAATGAGTGGCTGCCTTACTTATTTGAATATGTATTTATGTATTTATTGAGTCTTTCTGCATCACCTGGAATTTGCTAGCCTCAGCCTCCTGAGAACTGGAATTAAAGGTGTGGCAAGCACTATGTCCACGCCCAGTTAAAGAGGCGTATTTTTAACTTCCATTTTTTTAAGTGTAGAAGTGTCTGCCTGCATGTATGTCTGTGCACCGCATGCCTGGTGCCCATGGAGGCCAGAAGATGGGGTAGGATCCCCCAGTCACGTGCTAGGATGGTGGGAACCAAATCCAGGTCCTCTGGAAGAGCAGCCAGTGCTTTTAACCTCTGAGCCATTTCTCTAGCCCCAAGAAAGTCTTTTTTTTTTTTTCAGAGTGTCTAGGCAGGCCATTAGTTGAGGAAAAATGGACATACCCTGCTGACTTGGATGCTTCTTGGGACCCCACTCGCCTGCCCTGCCATCCACTACTCCCCAACCCAGAGGCTCCAGAGTCAGGAGAGCTTTTTCCATTCCTGGCATCTCCAAGTTCTCTGCTTTCTCCTGTAGGAAAAGGAAGGCCGAGGACTGGACTTAAGCAGCGGCTTGGTCGTGACTTCCCTGTGCAAGTCATCTTCTACGCCAGCTTCGCAGAACAACCTGCGGCACTAAGTCTCACTCTGAGACACAGTGCGATCACTGTGAGTTCACCAGCCCAGCAGGCTCAGAGAAACGTGGGCTAAGGATGGTAGACACATCTTGGGAAGACCAGCTGTGCCACAGCCCTTGGTTCATGTGAAGCATTGATGAGTCCCGGAAAACATGACTGACCCCCCTGGCCCTTGTCCAGCACCTTCTTGTAGTTGTATCCCTCGTGTTTGCTCCTCCCTTCCCTGTGCACGCACGTCTCCCGGGTGCTTCTGAGTGACTCCTCTGGAGCAGGCCCATGTCGTCCACCTCACGGGGATGGGGGTGGGGGTGGGGACACTTCCTAGCACCGTGGTCATGTAGTTTGTCAACAGTGTGGACAACACACTATCATGAGCCCTTCGTCCCGGCAGGCTTTGCATGAGTCTTTGTGCACCCACAACTGTTTTTATACGGGTCAGTTTCAGTTCTCAGCCTCAATGGGGTTTTTGTTTGGGAATGTTTATCTAGGGAGTTAGTGGGACCAGCTGCCTGGCCTGATGTCTGAATCTCCTGTGGTTACAGCTGACTGGCTGTAGGGACCCAGAGATTTCCTCCACCCACAAGTCAAAATGAACTCCGATCTTACGTTAGCAGTCCTTTCAACAGCAAATTCTGCTGGTCTTGATGTAGTTCCGCTGTCTGTAAGCATTATTCTCAAGAAATATATTTTTATAGATGAAATCTCAGGCTAACCTAGTGAGTATGATCTTGGAACACCCATGATCAACCACTTAAAGATCAAAGTATTATATGCCGTGTGCTTTTTAGTTGTGAGTGCTGTGAGTGCAAATCTTTGTGATGGGTGCCTACTTCCTGGGCACCAGTGCAAACAGGCTGCATGCTAGATAGGCTGCAGTCCTGTCCATGACAGCATGCTAGTGTGCTTGTGCATGTTTTTCTGCAGTCTTGTGTAGGCCAGTGAGCTGGGTTTTCTGTTGGGAGGTAGGGACTCTGCAGTTTATTCCCATGACGGTCTTTCCTGCCAAGCTGATGCTCCTCCCCATCCAGCTCAGCCTGGGGGGGGCGGGGCAGAGCAGTTTTTCTAGTCATTTGTCACCTCTGGTGGACTGTCACCAGCCAGAAAGCATGTGTGTCACATCGCTAGAAAGAAGAGAACAGTTCCTAATGTATACTTTTGACTTTAACTTTTATAGTAAAAATAAGAATCCATACACATTTCCATGTGACCATCCTGACTTTAAAGGATATAAAGTCCGTGTTTTTCCTGTAGCAATGTGTCACTTAGTACTTTTGTACAATGAGTAAAATTTGAGGTGTTTGCAAGAATAATCATTCTACGTGCATTGTCCACTTTAATGTAACTACTGTCATCCGGTCATTGTTGCTTCGGTCCTTTGAGATCAAAGGCTTTCTCCAGGCCGGCTTTGTAAATGCCACCTCTCTTGGGCCAGCTTCCCCTTCCTGAACCTTTCACAAGGCAGGGCTGCTCACACTGGCAGGCATGCTGCAAACACTTGGTAAAGTTTGCTGGTCAGCCTGCCTGGTTGAAAAAAAGACAATGAACAAATTCAGAGACAGAATACGGGGCATGGGAGGGGTATCTGAGGGGCTCAAGAGATGGCTCGGTGGTTAGAGCACTTGCTATTCTTGTGGAAGACCCTAGATCAGGGTCTTCCCAGAACCCACATGGAGCTCACACTGACTCCAGCTTCAAGGCATCCAATGCCCTCTGATAGCCTCCTGAGGCATCGGGCACCCAAATGGTGCACATGCACACGGTAGGCAAACACTCATACACATGAAATGAAATGAAATCTTTAAAAGGAAAAAAAAGGCCTAGTAGGCAGGCAGGCTGCAGGAGTAGTTTAATGTTCTATGCAAGCTTGCTGATTTTTGTCTTGGTCCACAGACTTGGACAGATGCTCTGATGATGCTGGGTCTGGCCCAGGACAAGGAAGCTGACAATCTGGCACGATCTAGCCCATCACTGGGAGGCTGCCTTCTTTCTCATCCGTAGGAAAGCAGAGCCTACACAAGCAGCAAAACCTAGAATGTCTCCCCTATATAGGGCTATGTGTTGGCTATGAGATATCTGATAAGACAGTGAGCTCTCTAGCTTGTGAGGATTTTAACTTTTTTCTAAGCCTCAAAATGAGCTGCTCCTCCTTAAATCCAAGCTTTCCTTAGGGCTTAATCCTGGAACCCTGAGACTTCGCCACCTAAACTCCACCCACCGCTGGAGAGCAAAGTGGATACTAGGAATATTTACAGTAACCAAGACAACAGGCGTGAGCTGGGACCTAGAGGCAGACTCGGTCCCCTCCCTCTAACACAGTAACAAAGCCCCAAGCATTTGATTGTAATTACATCTTAATTGTTGCCATCATCTCTTAAAAGGACCAAAAAGTAAAATGTCAACAAGCATCTAAGACCAGGAATGATAACATCTTTCCAAATAGACACTTCCATTTTTATTTAAATTGTAAAAAATAATAATTCCAAATAAGTCACCACCAATGCCATGACAACTCACCAGGCAAGCCCCAACTCCCCACCCCCACCCCACCCCCGCCAGTCCCCAAGTCCCTGGTGCCTAATCAGCAGCCAGGGGAGCACCCTGCATTGGTGCTTTCTCCCAAAGGGAAAGTCAGATGAGAGGGAGGGGACACAGCAAGGCTTGCACCGTGGGAAGCTGCTTGAAACCAACTGAAACAGTCCAGTTCGAAATCCCAACTCATCCTATAAAAGGCTCTACAGGTGACACGTTGGCTTGTGGCAAGGGACTGGAGGGTGGGACCAGAACAGCCTGTGGGCTTGCTTAGCTTCTCCTGGAACAAAGATAATCTGTCGTCTGTTAGGTTTATGCTGCGGCCAGCCGGAGGCTGAAGGTCTGTTAGTGCATTTAGTGCTGGTGAGAAGAAGGGTGCCCAGCTGGGACACTGAAGTCCTCTGATGATAAGGCAGAGCCACGAGAGCCCACATCCCCCGTCACCTTCTGCTGAATAAGGGGGGGTGGAGAGGATGTCCCCACTGCTGGCTCTTGGCAGCCCGTCAGTGCCTGCTTGGGCTTGTTCCTCTGCAGTACTGGAGAGCTGGAGTCCGGAAAGATCAGGGGTGAGCTCGGGCCACAGCATAGCTGGCTTAGGAGTAGCCCCCCGCCATCTGACTTGTGGCAGCATTGCTGCCCACTCCTCGCCAGGCCTGGAAGCTGAAGAAAGCACTCACTCCGTAGGCGATCATCACCAGACAAGCGAAAAACTGGCAAGGGAGAAGAGACCAAGGCGGTCAAGAGAGCAAGGGGACCGTATGGGGACAGTGACACCCAAGGGACCGTATGGGGACAATGACACCAGGTAGGCCTCCTCAGATGGACTTGGGGATAAACACTTGAGCAGCAGCCCCTTAAGTTAATCAGAACCACTTGTCCTGGTGGCCACACATACCACACAGCTGTCATTATGTTCTAAAGGTCAGGGGGCAAGAGACCCACACAGGCCAGACCTGTCAGGTGGTGCCAGGGCAACCATGAGTGCCCAGCTGCTCACCGTAATAGGAGCGAGCATGGGTAACTACACTCCTAACAGCCACTCAGTGTCCACACAGGGCGGGGGTGCGGCTCAGAGGTGGAGGGGTTGCCTAACCTCACAAGCCCCAGAATTGGGGGGAGGTGGGATGAGTAATACTCAAAGCTCCCAGTCTTCTGAACCACTCTGTACTCCATATACTGACCTATGTTTTGGGGGGCTTAGTTCTCAGTTCCCAAGAGGGAGTTCACTAATTTTAACACCATTCTCACCAGGAAGAGGGAAGACACTAAGGGCTGCCCTGTCCTGGACATGACCACCACTCCAGTTTCCTTGTCTGAAAAAGAACCAAAGTGTATGTGGCCTTGTGGATGGAGTGTGAATGGCCATTTGACACAGCCCACATTTGGGCTTTCTGTAGGAAACTCCAAATCAAATTTGCAGATAGAATGTCTGCAGTTATTAACAGCCAGCCCAAGGGTGACCTGTGAAGCAAAATGATTGTGGCACAGCAGAAGCCCTCAGTGAACCCCAAGCATTCAGCTTCCCTCTGGTTCTGCTGTTCACTGAGGAAGACCGAGGGAGGGTGAGCCCTGCTGAGCAAGCAGCCAGGCAGTGACTACTCAGAAGCCTGTGTATGCACAGAGGCCTGGGCTGGGTGGATCCTCTGTTGAAGGCCAGAGCCCAGGGAACACACTTACAGAGGCAGCTGAGCGCTGGTTGTAAGGCCGGGAGCCCTTCAGGGATGTCAGATCGACGGCCGCAGCACAGGCGATAAAGGCGGTAATATAGAGAACCGTGGCGGTCATAAAAAAGACCATCAGCTGTGAGGGGAATCAAGAGAGGGCGTAAGACAGCCACAGGGAACATTACCATCCTCGATGCTGAGTCAGAGAGCCCTGACAGGCAGGCCCAAGGTGTTGGAGCAGGACAGTGCCAGCCAACCAGGCAACTCCTTTTCCATGGCAACAAGCCACCCACCTCTAATCAGCTAAAGGAATGCAGGCCACTCCGTGTGTGGCACACAGCCATACCCACACCCTCCCTGTGACCACATCGGCACTTGGCCCTGTGGCTGGCCCTGGGGTGGGGCCTCACACCCTCTCCCAACCAGTGGGAGAAATCTGTGACTTCCTTTGGCATTATCCTAAACTGGAGGCTCTGGGGCAAATACCAGAGCCAGGACCTCAGGGAATCTGGGTAGGACACTGAGAAGACTGGATATGAGCTGGCAGCCGGGCCTGCTCCATACCCCAGTGGCTGGCCCTTGTCTTCAAATTAATGGTCTTCAACCATTCGCTGTCCTATGGTTTTTTCTTTAATTGCCAACTTTAAAAATTAGACTTCAACATAAACACTTGAAACTTTCATATATATTTTTTTTCATATTAAAAATGTTCGTCGGACGGTGGTGGCGCACACCTTTAGTCCCTGCATTCGGGAGGCAGAGGCAGGTGGGTCTCTGTTTGAGGCCAGCCTGGTCTACAGAGTGAGTTCTAGGACAGCCAGGGTTGCAACAGAGAAACCCTGTCTTGAAAAACAACAACAAAAATAGGGCATGGTGGTGCACACCTGTAATCCTAGCACTCTCAAGAGGCAGAGGCAGGAGGATCACAAGTTTGGGGCCAACTTGGTCTACATAGAGAGAGACTGCTGAAAACACCAAACGAAACACTCAAAGCTGGATGTAGTAATTTATGGGGGTCAATGTGTCCAGACACAGAGGAGGGAGGCCATGAATTTCAGGTCAGCCCTGGGTTACACATCAAAACTGTATCAAAAAAGAAAAAATAACCAAAGGGCCAGGGGTGTATCGCAGTGGTGAAGCATCTGTCCCCCATATGTGAGGCCATGGTTTGACTCCCAGTACCCAAAACAACAAACAAAATACCTCAAGGCCTGGCACTCGTGGGCTGCATCCCCTCAAAGTTGAAGCTGGGCAAAGGCAGCTTCTCAGGGCTAGGTGCATGTTAAGTTTCTGGAACCTTCCTGACCCAGTTCACTAGTCCATCTTGCCTGACCCTTTTCAAGGACTGGCAGACTCCATCCCAGCGTCCAGAGGGGTCATCATCCAGGTTTTCTCCCAGCTCAGCTCTCCCTGCCCTGCTGTTAAATGTCCAGAAGCACAAAACAGCCCCCCAACCAGCCACCTCCACGCACAGCTGTGCTGGAGCCTCATCCTCGTCTCACACAGAGGTGCCCTGCAGGATTCTTCTTTAGGGTTCCAGAGATATTCAGGACGGGGCTAGACCCTCAGCCAGAAGTCGGCCGCCACCTCCTCAATCCCAAATTCTGTCAAGTGCAGAGAGCACTGCACACCCTGCCTGGCTCTGGCCAGTGATCCAAGATCTAACAAACCCATTCTGTCTCAGCATGACTCACGTTTCCTCTGATTAAACGGGCATTGAATTGTAAACAATCACTGCCTCGTCCCAGCCTCGCTCTTCTTACAATCATGTGCCTCTGTGCTCACTAAAAGGCTCAGACCCAGCTGCATGGGTTTTCCCGGTTCCAGAAAAACCCAGCCATTTTCTGTGTCTGGCCAGCGTGCTTCCTCTAGTCAGAGGAGCCTGGCCTGAGACAAACCATCCTCCCCGGGGGCTGCAGGGCCTCCCGGAGGTGGCCGATATCCATGCTAGGTCCCAGCTAGCACTCAACACACCCAGACCACCCTCGAGACAGTACGGAATCTGCAAGAGTCCAAAGGGTGTCTTGTGGACCCACTCAACAGCCCCTCGCTGCTGGTGCAGTCTCTGGACCAAGTCAAGCTTCTGCCTAAATCCTTAACACACCTTTCTACCCCAGCTCTGCAAGTGGCTGAGAGGCAGGAGGATCTCTATCAACTACCCACCGACCCTCCATTTCACATTTACGGGAGGTCTAAGGTCTTGCCACATTCAGAGGCAAGAGGACCCAGCCCGGAACCACACAGTGCCCCTACCCCAGACTCACCACCAGCGGCCAGGGCACCATGTACAATTTCATGTGCAGCTGAAACAGGTAGATGATGAAGAAGACGATTGTCACCAGCCAGAGGAAGACAGCGACAAACATGACCCAGCCATAGGCAGGATACAGGTGGTACGGGGTATCAGCAATTAGAGCCCACACCAGCAGCCCCAGCACCTATGGAAAACATGGGGGAGTCTCTGAACCCCACAGCTCCAGCTGGAGGCCCAGGCCTTTGTCTCCTTCCTTGTTAAATCAAAATATCTCGGGCTGGCAAGATGGCTCGGCTCGGAGGGCAAAGCGCTTGCCATAAGTCTGACAACCAGATGCCTGGAATTCAAGTGAAGGTGTAAGGAGAGAGCTGAGTACCGAAAGTTGTCCTCAGACCTCTATGTACGCACGTGGCATGCTCAGCCTCACACGATTTTTCTAAAAAAGCTTTTTAAGCTAGGCGGTGGTGGCACACACCCTTATTCAATTCCAGTACTCGGGAGGCAGAGGCAGGTGGATCTCTGTGAGTTTGAGGCCAGCCTGGTCTACAGAGTAAGTTCCAAGACAGCCAGGGTTACAACAGAGAAACCCTGTCTTGAAAAACCAAAAATAAAATAAAATATAATATACTATAAAATAAAAATAAGCTTTTTTTAAAGAAAACTGGATTTGGCTCCTGCTGTATACCTTTGTGCTGATGGGCATCTTGCCTGACCATTCTTCCCCCTCTTCAATCCCACAGTGCTGTGTGACATAAGGCCCTTCCCCATGTCCCCAGACACTCCCCCCCAAGGTGGGACCAGTGTCTCTCCCATGAGCGTGTGCTCCTTACACACTACAGAACCATGGCTTTGTTACAAGCAAGGGGAAAAAAACAACTGCTGGAATCCAGGCAGAGAGGTCAATCACCTGTAATCCTGACAGGAAAGGAAAAGCAAGAGACTCATGACTTCAAGGCCAACATCCACCTAGTGAGTGACAGGCAGCCTGGGCCAGGTGAACCCTCGTCTTAAAGGAGGTAGGGTGGGGTGGGCTTCAACATGGCTCAGCAGGTAACAGTACTTACTGTTGAAGCTTGAAAACCCGAGTTCACTCTCCAGAACCCACCGTGCAAGGGAAGAACTCACTCCCAAAAGTTGTCCTCTGAGGACCCGTGAGATGGCTCCTTGGCTAAATCTGCCTGCTACCAAGTCGGGTAGCCTAGGGTTAATCCCCAGCTTCCAGATTCATACAAACATACACACTAACAATGAATTAAATTTTTAAAACCTTAGGGAGTTGTTTTGTTTCCTTTCCTTTTTTTTTTTTTCCAGAGACAGGGTTTCTCTGTTGTAACTCTGGCTGTCCTTGAGCTCATTCTGTAGACCAGGCTGGCCTCCAACTCATTAAGATCCACCTGCCTCTGCCTCCCAAGCGCTGAGATTAAAGGTGGGCACCACCACCACCTGGCTCTGTTTTTGTTTTCTGTGTTTGAGACAGAATCTTGTTATGTAGCCCCCGCTGGCCTGGAACTCCCAGATATGCACCTGCTTCTGCCTCCTGAATGCTGGGATTAAAGGTGTGTGCCAACATGCCTGAATACTCCAATAAAGACATGTACCCCCATGCCTGGCTTTAAATAAAATGTTAAATGAGAAGAAAGGTCTAAGAGATGGCTTGGTGGATAAAAACACTTGCAACCAAGCCTGATGACCTGTGTTTGATTCCTGGGACCCACATGACAGAGAGAACCAACACATAAGTGTTTGTGGGCACACAAAAGATAAGAGTCTCTTCCAAGCCCTTTCTTCCCTCTCTTGGACTGTGGGGTCTTTGGGAAAAAAATCACATTCCCAGAACACCCTCCACACAAATGGGAACAGTCTCCATGTGCTTTTCTTGGCTCAAAAGAAACTGTCTCCAGGCTGTGTCTTCCAGCCTAAAGGTCCTCCACATCCCTAATTCCCGGTTGTCTCTCCTGCAGATCTTACCACCCTGTCTCACAGAGAACTCCAAGGACTGTCTGTTGCCCTGATCCCATGTGGCAGGATGGCTGGACACCCCCAGAGTGTGTATGCTGAAGGTGAGAGGCAGCACGGACTCTGTTTAAAGCCTGTTTTCTCTGGCAGTAGTGGTACACGCCTTTAATCCCAGCACTTGGGAGACAGAGACAGGCAGATCTCTGTGAGTTCGAGGCCAACCTGGTCTACAGAAGAAGTTCCAGGGCAGCCAGGGCTGTTACATAGAGAAACCCTGTCTGGAAAAACTAAAACCTGTTCTCCTTTCCACCTGTGTGACATTAAGCTCATTTGTGCTTCCGTACCTCATTTGTCAGAGTGCAGGGACCATGCCCACCTCAGACAGCTACTCAGATCTGTGAGTATGCTCAGTTTTATACATGGTCGGTCATGTGTCCCCCACCCAAAAAGTCCCCCACTGCATGGTGCCAAACCTAGATAGTTCCACACACAGACTTCTTGCAAGTCCAATGAGCCTTGGGGGCTCAAGGGAAGTACTACCCCTGTGGCTGCCCTAGGCCTCCCCAGCCCTTTCTTTGCTGGCTGAGGATTTCTAGGTTGGGGGACACCCACTTGTCTGGAGCCCTGCCGCTAGGGGTGTAGTGTAGTATAGGTCTACTGTGGCTCTAGAGAAAGCCTCCTTTACTAAGACACAGTTCCGGGGCCCCAGCCCAAGAGCAAGACAGGATTCAGTCAGATCTAGGAACAAAGCTGTCCTCTGGAGCTGCTGGTCTTTGGGAGAAAGTCCCCTGGCTGCCCACTCTGCTGACAGGCCACCTGCAAGTTCCCAGGCCATGCACTCTAACAAACGAGGTACGGAAGCACAAATGAGCTTAATGCCACACAGGTGGAAAGGAGAACAGGTTTTAGTTTTTCCAGACAGGGTTTCTCTATGTAACAGCCCTGGCTCCCTGGAACTTCCTCTGTAGACCAGGTTGGCCTCGAACTCACAGAGTTGCTTGTCTCTGCCTCCCAAGTGCTGGGATTAAAGGCGTGCGCTACCACTGCCGGAGGGCCTCACCAGAGGACTTATGACCCAGAGCTGGGGTCCTGCCAGCCACCATCTCTCAGACCACCCCGCCTAGGAGCCCAGCATCTCCCTGGCCACCTGCTTACCTTAACTAGGTGAGCCCCAAACACCCCACGTCACATAGTTCCCTTCCATCTGCCCTTGCCCCTGACACTCACAAGCAGGCCCAGGTGTTGGCACCTGTGCCCACTTTACAGTGAGGAAGATGGGACAGACGACAGGGCCTTCCTAGCCTGTGGCCACATGCCAAACAGGGAGCAAAGCCCTCATTTAATTACAGCCCGAGGGCCAGGGAGATAGCTCAGCAAATGAAGGCACTTGCTACCAAGTCTGATGACCTGAGTTAACACTCCAGAACCTACATGGCAGGAGAGAACTGGCTCCTAAAAGTTGTCCTCTGACCTCCCTAACCCTAATCCTCCATGAGCACTTTGACATGCTGCACACACACACACACACACACACACACACACACACATACACTCACCGTCACTGATTTCCCAGTAACCCTCTCTCCAAGCTGTCTTGCTAAGTTTCCACAAATGCTCGGGATCCATACTGTACACTGTAGGCAAAAGGTGGGTGAGCCTAGAACCCAGAGCTGCCCTGCCAGAGCGGTAAGGAAGGAGTTGCTGAAGGATGGATAGAGCAAGGTGTGTCAGCCCCCTCCAAGGGCAGGGCTGCAGGAACCCGGGTGTCCCCACCCTGTCCCACTCCACCTTGCTTTCCAGATCAGCAAACAAATAATAAAGATAAAGCAGTAGATAGGTAAGGGAATTTGTGTCCCTTTGGGCTGTCTCGCCTGGCCCCAAGCCCAGGCAGCAGACTTGGTTTCTGCCCTAGAACAAGGAAGGTCCATTCCTCTTTTAGAACCTAACAAACTGGTTTCTCCTGGTCCCTAAGCCACCAGCCTGAGTATTTTCGCTGACCCTGTGACTGACCTGAGTTGTCCTGCCAGGAAGGTTCCAGAAGCTGCAGGATCCCCTGGGACTCACTGAAACGCCACCTGGTGCAGACCCCACTCTAGCGGAAGCACCAGAAGCCTTGACTCAGCATGGGGGCGGGGGCCCTAGCAAAGGCAGCAGGTAGCTGCGAGCAGAGAATGAGGCCGAAGCCCCCAATCCTATTCCTGATCCTGGGGCCTCTACTAGAGAAGAGCTCTGGGTCCAGAACATGTCTCCCGTAGCTCACAGGTCCTTCCAGCACGACCGGTCCCTGGGCCCCTCTCTCCATAACCCTCCACTGTAGCACCCCACCCTCACGGTGTTCACGGCAGCAAGTTGGGCCAGGTCAAAAGCATAAACCGGTCCAACACACATCTCTCAGGGTGGGCGCTGTGATGTAGGGTAGAGGACGATCTCACAGGTACAGTAAGGTGTTATAAGGACTAGGGACGTGAAAGGGGGTGCAGAGAGAATCCTGCGGGACTCTACAAGAGAATGAAATTCGACCTCCGGCAGTCTGGGTCACCTGACCTCTGTGTCCAACTAACCCCCTACCGTCCAGACAGCGTCGGACCCAAGTCGGCTCACCTCGCAGCCTCGGGAGACTCACCTACATTTCCTGGTCTATGTCCTCATCTGCGGGACATAAAGGAATTTTCCATTGGGTAAGGGGTTCAGGGACAGAAATGCCTAGCCTGGTAACCCCTACAGGTGGGCCATGCAAGTGCCTCCCCCGGGCCATGGCAAGGAGGGTTTGGTTACGTGGTTTAGTTAAACCACAGGAGAACAATGGCAGAGAGAGGGAGCCTCCAGGAGAGGAAGCAACTCGGCCTGGAGGTTGACACTAAGATCCCAAGATAGGCTGCGCAGGCTGTAGAAAGGCTGAGGGAGGCCTTCAGAACAGGGGAGCACGTTGCTGGAGGAAAGCCAGCCCTGGGGAGCTAAGGGCTGCTGGGTGGAACTGTGCAGGCTAGACAGGCCTTTGTCTACAGCCGCTCCCATCAGAGCTACTAAGCCTCCAGGGCATGTTAGAGATTGTTTTTTAATTTTGTGTTTAAATGTTAGCAATGAAGTCAAATGTTTCAGAAAGGGCCAGGGTGAGCACAGACCACTGAGAGAAGGGAGTAGCAGTGCCAAGTCTTTAACAACCCTCGGCCACTGCTCCCTATACACTATCAGGAAACTGAGGCCCAGAGTGGTCACATGACCCTTCCCGGGCTTCCCCCCTCACTCAGGACCACAGCTAGGCAGCTGAGGACACTCAGAACTTGGCCTGGCCTTGGTCAACCTCCACCCCCATCTTGGCCCTTCTCCCTACACTGAAAGGGACTTTATGGGGAGAAAAGTCAGCCATTGTGTCAAACGAAGACAAAGGAGCAAAAGACAGAGGCTCCAGGCGCCTGGGCAGGACACACCACCACACGCCTCCCTCTCTGTTCCAAGGGATGGCTGGGGGAGGCACCTTGGAATTCCTGCACCAGATAAGAAAAGTATTCTAGAACACTGGGGCCACCGAATCGAGGTCCCAGGAAGCCCACCCAACTATCCCTTTCTCTGTCTGAAACAGGCACACAGGATCCATACTGAGCCACTCAGCCAGTGGACACTCTCCCAGTGCCAGGCTGTTCCAGGTCCATGGAAGGCAGCAGGGCACTGGGCCATTGGGCCTAGCCTGCAGGAGTCCACTTAGACCTTAACCAGCATTCCCCATGACACAGAATTCCCCATGCAGCCTGCTATTTGAGAGACTTAGGTTTCAGGGAAGACTGTTTAAATTCCAGAGGTACAAGGGTTTACACACACGTACACATACACATACACACACATACACACACACACACACACACACACACACACACGTCATATAGACTGGAAATACCTTCACCCAGATAGTCCCCAAGAGTCCCCAGTGTTTTAGCCACGCTAGAGGCGGGACAAACCTGTAAACCCGGACTTGGGAGGCAGAGGCAGGAGGGTTGCCACAAGCCTGAAGTCAGCCTGGACTACACAAGACCCTCTCCTGTGTCAATAATAACAAAAACAGTAATAAATGTAATTATGTAGTAGGAAAGTCTATACAACATGAACTCAGACTACTTCCTCCAGAACCCCCGTGGGGGCCCCACACCGCTCTGCTCTGAGACAGACTAGACAGACTACGCATGCCTCCTCTATCACCTCTGAGGTGGGTGGAGGCTCTGACTCCAGCCCTTCCCTCAGTCTCTCCCGGCTCCCAGCAAATGGCAATGTGCCCGAAAGGCTTCCAGAAACTTACAGCACCCAGTCTATGCCCCAGTCCGCACCCTTCCCCCGGGGTCCCCATAATGCCTGGGTCTTCCCAACACTAGGCTCCCTAGCCACAAAGAAAACTTCCAGAAGTTCTCATTCTGCTCACGAAGACCCAGGTGGGACCCTCAGACTTTCTGCTCCAGATACAGTTCAGCATCCAGGAAGCCAGGCTCCCTCACTCCCTAGGGCTTCCTCTCTCTAGGCCCAAATTTCTCCTGAGAGAAGCACTCAACCCATTTCACAGAAGGAAAACTGAGGCTCTTTTAGAAGACAAGGATCTGGCCTAAGGACATTCATATGAGGGGTGCTGGACAGCCCAGGGATAGGCTTCCTTTTCCCTAGTATTGACTCCTAGAAACTATTGTTTGGAGGAATTGTCACTTCCTGGGATCAGACCTGGGGATCTATCAGAATCTGGCTAGACAGCCACAGCAAGGTCTTCCTCATTCCCTGGGGGTGGCCTGAGCATATCTCTCCCGTCTCCGCTCCCCACCCCCACCTCCCTCAGTCTGGCAGAAGAGAATCACTTCATCTGGTGTCAGACATTATCCAGCCCACAGACAAAGCCAGCTCCAGAGCAAGGCCCAAGCCCGTGACCTGGCAGCCCACATGCTGGGTCCTGCCTGACCTTTGGTCTTGTCTTCCCTTGGAGACCCTGGCGTGCCACCCTGCTTCTCCTCCCTGAGCAAACAGGAGGAGCTCACCCTGCCTGGCAGCAAAAGCCGGAGCCCCGATCTCTCGGTATCAGGGCTGGTTCACAGGCTGCCAGGGAAAACAGCCCCCGCCTAGCTTCACCATGAAGAGAACGGTCCAGCCACCACAGCCACAGAAATGGCAACTGCCCCATGTACAGGATGACTTTGCAAATGTGAAGTGGTCCCTTCCTGAAATAGAGGTCACTTTCTGCTTACAGATAACTAGGACAAACTCCCAGGGAACCCAGCCAGTAGTCCTGAACTCACTCACTGCTGTGTGACCCTGAGGAAAGTGTCTTCCCTTCTCTGGGCCTCATAGGCATCCATACCCTCACAGCCACAAACTAGGTGTATTTCCCCACCTGCCAACATTTTCATTTATTTAGAAAGAATTCTTTTTGTTTGTTTGTTTTGAGATAGGGTTTCTCTGTGCAACCTTGGCTGTCCTATAAATTGCTCTGTAGACCAGGCTAGCCTCGAACTCACAGAGATTCACCTGCCTCTGCCTTCCCAGTGCTGGGATTAAAAGCGTGTGCCACCATCACCTGGCTTTGGAAAGAATTCCTAATGGTTGTTTACTTGTTAATTTTGGTTCATTACCTAGCCCAAGATGGCTGGCATGCCCTATTGTCGCCCAGGCTGACCTTGAATTCACTCTTCTCCTGCCTTAGCCTCTGACGGCTGCAACCTCAGGCATGTGCCAACAGGCTCCACTTGTTATATAATTTTGAGGTAAGTATTTTAGGGCTGGCAAGATGGCTCCGTGGGTAAAGGCGCCTGCCACCCACCCCGACGACCCGAGTTCCATACTTGAGACCTACATGGTGGAATGAGAAACACTTCCCACAAGTTGTCTTTTGCCCTCCATACATGCACACACACACATTCACATAAAAAAAAATCAACTAAGAAATAAGTAAATACAAAGCAATAATAAAATGAACTAAGTACCATGCATGACAGAGGTCTCGAGAGTGGTTGGTTTCTTGCATAGCATCAGATGCCATCTATACACACATGCAAAGCCAGCTTCAGACAGGTGAATCTTGTGTCTGTGGATGGGTGAGCACGTGCCACACACGATTCTGAACTGGGATTTCCCACTGAAGCCTGCCCCTGAGCGCACAGCCAGCTGCTTCATGGTCCCCAGAGGGCAGGAAGGCACCCTCAACTCACCGTGTCACATGTCCTGGCGTCGATGCACCCCGATTTTTTTCATACACCCCACAATGGATCTGTATATTTAGCCTAGCTAAGCTAACTATAAAAGAAACTTTTAAATCACCAGTAAGTGAGTACATGGATTGTAGTCATTAAATTAAATGCAACTAGTGTGCAACAAGGTAACAGTTCTACAGGGAGATTGGAGAGATTCTGGGTCCCCGCTCACTGTAGTCCCTTCTTAGTGAAACAGTTTTGCTTTGTGAGGTTTTGGTTATTTATATTCAGAAAATACTACATAAAAATTCTAGAAGTAATTCATAAGTTTGTTTGTTTGTTTGTTTGTTTGAAAAAAAGTCAAACGACCAGGAATTCATGTAGCAAAGGTTAGCCTCAAACTCTATATAAAAGAAGCTAGCCTTGAACGTCTGATCCTCCTTCCTCCACCTCCCCAAATGCTGGGATTAGAAATCACTAAAGCAAAAACAAAAAATTGCTGAGTGGTAGTAGTGCATGCCTAAAATCCCAGCACTGGGGAGGCAGAGGCAGGTGGATCT
Organism: Cricetomys ansorgei; assembly: GCA_026225945.1. Lineage (NCBI taxonomy): Eukaryota > Metazoa > Chordata > Mammalia > Rodentia > Nesomyidae > Cricetomys > Cricetomys ansorgei. Next base: position 24,695,500 of record JAMJFZ010003163.1, read on the forward strand.
CTGTGAGTTCGAGGCCAGGCTGGCCTACAGAGTGAGTTCCAGGACAGCCAGAGTTACAATAGAGAAACCCTGTCTTGAAACCACCACCACCACCAAAAAAAGAGTTTAAGACCAAGCTCAGCTGCATGGCCAAGTCTAAAAACAAAACAAAAAACAAAACAAAACAAAACAAAACAAAAAACCCAAGCCCACACACAAAGTATAAATAAATAAATTTAAACTAAACAAACAAACAAAAACCAGAAAAGGCTATCTGTAAATCTCCTAGAGCTTCTGCAACTGGCCAGAGGTGAAGTTAGCGCACAGGGGACACACAAAGGACTCTGAGATGTTTTCTTTTAAAGTTCATGCTCGCTCCTAGGAGGATGGAGGTAGACTAACACCACACACTGACCTGCCATCTCTGCCTATCAGATTGAGGTACATCCAAAAATGTGTCATATCACCAGCCGGGTGGCTGTGGAAGCCGGTGCCTACAGGAGACAGGACACAGGTGTGACCTCCACGGAGGGCACTTAGCAGTCGCCACCCCCATCCCACCCGCTGCAGCAGGTGGTAGTGGTAGCACAGGCCTGACTTCTCAGCTGCTTGATAGGCGGAGGCAAGAGGGTTCGGGCCTCATCTACAAAAATAAATACAAGGCCAACTTGGGCAACTTAGGGACACACTGTCTCAAGGTGTAAAAAAGTAAAAAGAAGCTAGTAGTAAGTGTGTTAATATTACACACAAATATGTAACAATGTGAACACTACAGGTGAAAAGCCCAGTCTCTACCTCCAGCAGCCTAAGAGCTAAATCCTTGGGCGGGGAGTCGGGGGGAGGATGGACGGGACATGGTGGGGGTTGTTAACACACTGCCCATGCCCCCTGATGGTGGGATCCCACTTTTGTAAACACGTCACACAGACACATCAGTGGCACATGCAAAGTCACTCATGACAGGGGTAAAATAACAAAGGAATGGGAATTCAAGTGTGCCAACCAAGAGACGGGTGACCCGGCTCGGGGCCAGCTGCACCATGAACCGCTCCAGAATTCAGGACGTGGGTGTGTTCCCCGCGCTGATGTGGTGAGACCCGGAGCTACATCTCTTAACTGTGCTCCGACCCAGTTCCTGAGCCCCCTGTTGTAAAAATGAAGAATCTAAACCGGAGAGATGGCTCAGTGGTTAAGAGCACTGACTGCTCTCCCAGAGGACCCAGGTTCAGATTCCCAGCACCTACAAGACACCTCACAACTGCCTGTAATTCCTGTTCTAGGGGATCTGACACCCTCACAGACATATGTGCAGGCAAAACACCAGTGCACATAAAATAAAAATAAATTATATATGAAAAATGCAATGGTTGGTTTGTAGAAAAATTGAGACGGAGCCAAATGAATTGGGGCTACAAAGACTTCACCCATCTACCACAGCTAAAGAAGCACAAGTAACCCCCTCACAACAGATGCACCATAAGACCGTCGCTGGCTTTCTGAAATCACACTTCTATTCATTTTATTGTGCGTGCACGCATGTGTGCATGGGCATACGCATGCCACGGTGCCCTTAGGGAGGTCAGAGGGCAAATTACCAGTCAGTAATGTGGGTCGTCAGGCTTGGGCAGAGGCTTTTACCTGCTGTGCACCACCCCCCCCCCATCACAGCATTTTTTTAAATGTATAGAAAAAGGATCAAAAATGCTGCAAAATAGCTGTCCTCATAGGGAGAGCAGCAGGATTCCAGAGCAACTTTCATTTCTGTATTTGTTTTTGAGATAGGATCTACATAGCTCAGGTTGGCCTTTAACTTGCCTTGGGTTTCCTCAAGTCTCCTGAATACACACAAAAATACACACACACACACACACACACACACACACACACACACACACACCAAGCTAGGATTTTTGTTTGTTAGGTTTTGCTTTTTCAAGAAAAGGTTTCTTGAGGCCAGCCTGGTCTACAGAGTGAGTTCCAGGACAGCCAGAGTTACAACAGAGAAACCCTGTCTCAAAAAAATATATAAATAAATTAAAAAAAAAAAAAAAAAGAAGACAGTTTCTCTGTATAGCTCTGACTGTCCTGGAACTTGCTTTGTAGATCAGGATGGCCGTGAACTCAGAAATCTGTGTTCTTGTTTTTGTTTTTTAAAGGAGAATACACATATACTCATTAGGTAATTACAAATGAATTTCCAAAGCTGTCACACTCTTGTGGAGGGAGTTAAGCATGCAGGGCTTTGGCACAGGAGCCTGCAGGCTCCACCGAGGCCACCAAAGAACCTCAGAGGTCCTTCCTAAGGAAGCTCCAACACTGTCGTCCCAATTCCTCCTGCAGCTGCTCACATCTGCCCGGGAACACAGCAGGCCCTTGGAAGCCAGAGCTCTTTGGGGCCTTGTCCTGTCCCTCCATGGAGAGAAGCCAGCCTGCCTGCTGGGGCTGACATAGAGCCAGAATCACAAGGAAGAGCTTCCCCCATTCCCAAGAGCACAAGGATGAAGACAAGCTCGAAGGCTGAGCTTGTCTCCAGAAACATTCAAGCCTGCCTAAGAGCCCTGGGACCTCAGGGCCCAGTGAATCTGCCTTCATTCCAACATGTGCCTGGCTACACCCTTGGCAGGACCACACCATCACCATTTACAGCCAAGGGCATAAGGCTGAGACATGGGGAGGTGGGGAATCAAGAACTTTACCAGGATCCCAGTTGGAAGAAGCAAAACCGGGATTTGAACCCAAGATCTCTGCTTCCAGACTTACAATCAGTTAGTGTTCTCAAAGATACCCAGAGCACTATGGCGGTAGAGGAGGCCTCACATCTGTTTACCTAAAACCAGAACTGTGTGGCTGTTCCCAATCCTAGGAGGGAGGTTGGAAGGGCTCCATGTTAAAGCCCCCATTCCCTCAAAGCATCGGTTATATAGCCCCCATGTCCTCAGCACCAGGGTTTAATCCATGGTATCTTCTAAATCCCCTTTATTTCTCCCCTCCCCCAAAACAGGGTCTTACTATTTAGCTCAGGCTGCTCTCAAATTCCTAACCCTCCTGCTTCCTACACACCAGAGCACCAGGGTTACAGACCTGTGTGCCACCGCACCCTGCTAGAACCTAAGACTCCATCCATCGAGACAGACTCTTAAGAGCACACCACTGCCAGGAAGCCCTTCCCAAAAGCCTGGGCTGAGTCTCCCTTTCTGAAGTAGTCGTCCTTCTCTTGTAGGGTCCTCTAGGAACCCCAGACCCCCAAACAAAGGGAACAAAAAACATAGCTGGAGTCAGGCTTCAGCTGGCCAGATCTGAGCGCAAATCCTCCGTGTGGGCGGCAGACTTGCTGCTGTACTTCTCCTTAAGTCCCAGGGAAAATCATCCTTTGCCCCAGAGCTGGGGGGAGGGGTAAAATTAACAAAAAGATGGGCACTTCACCCCCATATTCTCCTTAGTTTTCCTAAAGTTGTCAGGATGCAACATGGGTACCCGTGACCTAAGCCATCCACAGCACCCTGCCACGCCCTTGCCACACAAAGAACTGTATCACGAAGCCCTCCAGTGCTTCGTGCCTAGAAGAGTTGTCTCTAGGTCAAACCGGCCTGCCTGTTTAGAAGCTAGCTACGAAGATCCGAGTTTCTCCTTTTGCTTACATTGCTAGGAAGCTCAGCCATGAACCGACGTTTTAGACTTGCAGGCTTCCCGCTAAGCAATGTCTCTTTGGAGGTCTCTAAAGTCAATTCCTCTCTCCAAACCATCAGGTTTTAGAAACACATTAACTCTTTTGCTTTAATGATTAATAGTATCATCTGATATTCCTTCTGGAGCTAGATGGGTAAGGTTATGGAGTAGTAAAGACCATCAGGCCTCTGTGGACCGAGACAGGTTCCATGGGAGAACCACCATGCTAGGTAAAGAACAATGCTTTGCTCAAGAAGCTTGAGTTTCCTCTTAATCCACCTTCCCATCGCTTCAGGACACTCCATACCCTGGGATACAAAGCAACCTGGCCAGCAGCAAGGAGCGCCATCTTCTCAGTTACTGCCTTCTCCAAGCTGCCTTCCTGGTTCCCCAGGGGCAGGCGCTGGACATGGGGCCTCCCACACCCTCTAAAGTGCTACACTCCACACCCTGTAAGAGCAAACCACCGTCACAATGAAGAGTAGGGGCCAGAGAAGTCAGAAAAACCACTTCCAGGAAGTGAGTGATTAGAAAGAACTACTTCTGGGCCTGTTTTCTCATCTGTAAATAAGAGGAGAAAACCCTAGTCAAACCTGGCTGTGGTGGTACATGCCTTTAATCCCAGCGCTCTGAGTTCAAGGCCAGCCTGGTCTATAAAGTGAGTTCCAGGCCAGCCAAGGCCTGTCTAAAAACAAAAACAAAAACAAAAACAAAAAGACATCTAGCCAAAAAGTCTAAAGCCTCCAACGTGCTATTTGGCTTCCCAGCAGGTATGTTGCCTGTCTGTGCCCCTCCCTCATCTTGGCCCCAGTGGAGTAATAGGTTGCCACAGAAACATCTTAGGAAGCAGCTTCACAGACAAGCAGACTACTATAGTCTCCAAGTGAAGTCCGAGGATCTCATATGGGGAAAGAGCTAGGGAGTAACAGGAACCCATCACTTCCCACCCCAATATCTTGATGCTCCAAAACCTCCCAAATACACCATCACAGCCAAGACCCCAGTTCTGGCTCTAGACGCTTAAGATGCTGGGCTCCTGGACAGACCAGAAACTGTGCTCAGCCTGTGGGCTACTTTCCTCCCCTCCCAACTCTGCCACCTGCCATTGGCACACCAATCCCTGCACTCCTCAGCCTCCCATTCCAGTGAAGGCCCAGCTCAAAAGCTATCCTTCTAGCACCCGCCTCCCAGTGAAGCCTTCCTAGACTAGACTAGGCTCTCTCCTCTCTGTCCTTTTCCCCACTTAACTCATCCCAGCCCAAAGCTGACCCTCAGGCGTGGAGTTAAAAGAGCTCAGATAGAAACCCTGGTGTGGAGGTACCAGAGAGTTAATGCTAACTCTTGAGAACATCTAGTTCAAAGCTACTGTCAGCTACAGCTTAGGCTACAGAGAGAATTCCAGACCAATCTGGGCTACATGTAACCAGGTCTCAGAAAAAAAAAACCAAACCGAATAAAAAAACAAAACAAACAAACAACAACAATCAAGAGCTCAACACTCCTGGGGTGACAGTGTCTACAGCTGCAGATTTTTAAATTGGTCCCAGAAGAGGGCATCGTGCACCCCTCCCCAGTCTCATCAAAAAAAAAAAAAAATTAAAAAATTAAAAAAAAAACCTGGAAGAAGATTTTAAAAATGCAAAATTCTTGCTGCACTTCCGCAGATTCAATGAGCAATTTCACATTTTTTTCCCGGGGGTGGGGCCCAAGAATCTGAATTTTAAACAAACCCAGGCAGGAGGTGTGTGTGTGTGTGTGTGTGTGTGTGTGTGTAGGGCGAGAGCTCACCAAACAAGATCCGAAATCCCGAAAGCAAGGCAGCAAGCCCCAGATGGAGGAAGCCGCTCACTGGGAGAGCAGGAAAGACCTAATCTCTGCGGAGGGCTTCCCAACGCCCCATCCTGGCCCTGGCTGTCTGACTCGATGTGCTCACAGGAGAGATGGTGACCGATAGGGATCTAAGCCCACCTCCAGTGCCTCCACCACCCTATGCCTCTGCCAGTGGACCCGCGCTCCCCAGGGCCACCACAGGCCTCCAGACTCTCACTGGAGGGTGCTGCGGAAAGAAAGCTGACGCCTCAGGATGCTCGCAGTGGGAAAGGGCAGCCCTTGAGTCCTCAGCTGGGGTCTGCACAGAGATCCGGGGGTAGCATGCACGTGGCTTCTGGCCTCCCCAGAATCTCCACACAGCCCAGGGCAGGAGATTCGACCCGCAGGTGCCCTGGAGGGAGTGTGCGCTTCTCGGCCCCCGCTGTGCCGTCCTGCTCTGTCCCGGAGGGCTGCAGGGCTGCCGTACTGAGCGGCCGAAGCCAAGTGAAGAGTTGGACAGAGGACTTTGCCCGGCGGAGAAGGCTGGGGCATGGTCCCAGAAGGAAGGGGGCAGGGCAGAAGGAGAGGGACAGACTGGTGGACAGTCGTGCGCGGCGACCTAAGCAACGGTGTCGCCGCGGGAACCGCCCGGGTGGCGTGTGGGGTCCCCTCTACATGAGTCTCGCTGCGCTCGCAGGGGTGCCACGGGCGCCCCGAGATGCGAGGTTCCAGGCGATCTCCGGGTCGGGCGTCCGGGGGTCCCCGGAGAGTCCCCCCATCCCTCCACCGAGCCACCCAGCTCACCAGCTGTAGTAGCGCTAGCACCCCGAGGGCGGAGCGCACGAAGCCCAGGTCGGGGCGCAGGGCAGACACCGACGCGCCCACGCCCTGCGCGGGGCTGCTGGTCCTCGTGCTCACTTTCGACGGGAACTCAGCCATGGCGTTCGCGAGACCACGACGCTCCGGCCGCGCTCCCGGCGCTGCTCCGGGGCTGCGACTGCGGCTCTCGCTGCGGCCGCTGTGTGGGATCCCTGGGCAGAGCCGACAGGTGCGCGACGCCCCGCCCCCGCCCCGCCCCGCCCCGCCCCGCCAGAGGCCCCGCCCCTGTCCTAGGCCCCTCCCCTTAACCCGTGGTTCGCCTGGCTGCTTTTGAAGTCCGGGTCTGTAGCCGAGTCCTCCCGCAGCCGAGGCGGCCTCGCTCTCTCCCGTGTCCCAAGGGTGCTGTGTGTCCTTGAGCAATCCCCTGCGCCCCCTTAGGGGGAAAGCGGGTTTCTGAGTCAGCGTCCGGGAGAGGTCTACCCAGACTAGGGGTCCGCAATGGAGGACTGTCCTTTCTAGACTACAAATTCCAGCACTGAGAAGTCAGAAGATCAATTCAGGATTATGTTGGGCTACATAGTGAATCCCAGGGTAGCCTGGGATATATGAGATCTTGTCAAAAACAAAACAAACGAACAAAAAACAAAGTCTAATCTAGCGGAACACCCTAATCCCAGTTGCTAGGGAAGTAACCCAGGACGATCAGGGTCTGCCTGGGTTACAGAATGAACTCAAAGCTAAGCTGGGTAATTTCCTGGGCTGCTGTCTCAAATTTTAAAAATACAGAGAGGGTTGACAGAGCCAAATGGTATATGCTTTTCTAGTGTAGTGGGGCAGGAGCAAGTTCCTGAGTTCGAGTCCCAGCACTGTATACACTAACTATCTGGTATTCTCCTAGAGGGTGTGCGAGTGCTCACTTTGAACACTTATTTGAGAAGAATAAATAAAATGTCCTGTGAAAACCTAGTACTGAACCAGGGAGGGTTGCCTGGGGGTGGAGGTGATGCTGGATTTCACTGCCGTGCGTGCACTGAAAACCTTTTCATGCACACAGAAGATACGTCGAAACACAGAGGTTTGCACAGATGCTCCGTGCTTCCTTCGCCATATACAGGCAGACTGGCCCTCGTGGGTCCCACTGCGTGGGACAAGCGGTAAGTGACAAGCGACAGACCAGGGAGGAGAAACAAATCCAGGTAGTGATAACCGCTGCTGTGACAGAATCAACAGGGATGAGGTTACTGTTGCTGTGATGAGACCCCACGACCAAGAGCAAGGTGGGGAGGGCTTACTTGGCTTACTCTTCCACATCACAGTTCACCTCTAAAGGAAGTCAGGACAGGAACTCAACAGGGCAGGAACCTGGAGGCAGGACCTGATGCAGAGACCATGGAGGGGTGCTGCTTACTAGCTTACTCTCTGTGGCTTTGCTTATGGTGATTTCTTATGGAACCCAGGACCACCAGCTCAGAGATAGCACCACCCACAATGGGCTGGGCCCTCCTCCATCAATCATTAAAAGAATGCTCTACAGGCTTGCCTACAGCTCAAGCTTATGGAGGCATTTTCTCTACCCAGGTTCACTCCTTTCAGATGTCTATAGCTTGTGTCAAGTTGATATAAAACTAGCCAGCACAATGGTCAAGGAAGACATATCAGAAGGGGTGACCCTGTGCTGAGGCCTGAATCTACCAGTAGGAGAACACCTTGGGAGGAATTAGGTGGGGAGTTCAGTCTGTGCAAAGGCCCTGTGGCAGGACCAAGCTAGACAGATGGAGAAAGAGAAAGCAAGTCCCCAGTGGGATTGGAGCAGAGCACATGAGCGTGAGATTGGCCCCTGTGGGTCTCAGAGGCTGTGTAGATCTACCGCTGTACTATTCTGTGCCTTCTGTGACAGCTTATTCCAAGAGGCTATGTAGACCAATTGCTAACAAGCTTATCACAAGCTTAATGTCTTCTTTTTTTTTTTTTTAATATGCATTGGTATGCGGGTGTCAGATGCCCTGGAACTGGAGTTACAGACAGCTGTGAATTGAACCCAGGTCCTCTGGAAGAGCAGCCAGGACTCTTACCCACTGAGCCATCTCTCCAGGCCACATCTTAAAGACACGAAAATGTACAGCCAGACTGGCTTCATGCATTTGGCATTCTCCTACCTCAGGTCCCCAGACACTGGGATTACAGATGAGCCATCAGTGGGGTTCTGGTACCCTACGTGGCTCTGCTTCTCTGAGTATCACAAACTCCCCTCTTTCTATGCACAGGATCTCCCTCACCCCTCTCTCTCTCTCTCAGATATAATCATAACTGAATTATCCATTAGATAATACAGGTCAGTCTCCTCAAATCAGGCATCTTAAATATTTACTCAACCATCTACTCTCTCAATCTGCAAAGATTGTCCTTTTGCTTTTTAAAGACGAGGTCTCTTTTAACCCAGGCTGGCCCTGAACTTGATATGTGGCTGAGGATGGATTTCTGGCCTGCTTCTACCTCCCAAGTGCTGAGATTATAGGTGTGTACCATAACACCAGCTTAGGGTTGAACCCAGGGCCTCGAACACGCTAAACAAACACTCGAACATTGAGCCAAATGCCTAACACACCGCACCGCATACACAGTGACCCTTCTGTTTCTTGGAAGTTTGCTTGGAGGTAATAGTAGCAGAACGCAGCTGCTCCGAGGCCCATGAGGGAAGGCAGTCTATCAGGAAGACGGGCTCAGCTGTTCTCTTCCACTGAGTATACTTTTCAGGAGGGGCAGACCTGGAGCCCTGAGAGAGAAAGGGGACGTTTGCTCAGCTAGCCACGTCAACTGAGTCTACCCTGCAGACCAGTTGGGTAGCAGATAACACTTTCGTTTGTTTGTTTGTTTTTTGAGAAAGGAGCTTCTTGCAATGCTGGTCAGGTTGGCCTCCAATCTGCAGCAGACTGGATCCTCTTGTCTGTCTCACTACCACACCTGGAGGCTTCTCTCTCTGTCTTTCTTTTGAAACAGGATTTAACAGTATAGCCCAGGCTAGCTTTCAACTCCCTATGTAGGTGAGAACGACCTTGAACTCCTGATACTCCTGCTTCTAGCTCCCAAATAATGGAATTATAGGTGCGTGTCACCATGCCTGGTTCTATCCTTTTTCTGTTTTTTAAAATTCTTTTATTTTTAACTATCTATCTATCTATCTATCTATCTATCTATCTATCTATCTACTTATCTATCTATTTATTTATTACAAGGCAGGGTTTCTCTGTGTAGCCCTGGTTGTCCTGGAACTCTCTCTGTAAACCAGGTTGGCCTCAAATTCAAAGATCTGCCTGCCTCTGCTTCCCAGGTGTCTCAAAAAAACAAAAACAAGATATGGGTGTGGGACTGTCATGGAGCTAAGAGTGGGTTGAAGCTGGCTTGGAACCCTGCGTCATCCCAAAGGAGATGATCCCAAAGGAGATCCCAAAGGAGAACGGTAGGCGTTTGGCTGCTCCTCACTTTAGCCCTGGCCAGGACCCAGCTAAATATTAAATATTGCCTGCTTCCCAGAAGCAAAGGAATGTGGCTTGGTTTGTGCTTATCTGCACTGTAGCCGGAAGCCTAGGGATGGTCCATTCACTGATAAGGTGCCTTCCTCTTTTCCCTGTGAGACCACACCTTACGCAGAAGGTGCCCTTGCAAGACCTTGATGCTTAGACTTGAGCTCCACATGCAAATAGGGGTACTCCACTATCCTTGTCTGAGCCTACGGATCCCAACCCTGGGTACCAAAGACCCTCCCCTGCTTGTGGACCTATATATGTACCCTTGGCTTCCACCGTAAGTGGGTCCCAGGGTTTTTTTCTTCCACCCTGTATGATTCTCTCCACAACAATCGGATTTGCTCTAGTCAGGACCCACATCTCTTTCCTTCCCCCAAACCCCTTGTCCCCTGCTCCTGCCTATGATCTCCGTACCCAGCCACCATGGAGAACCGAGCCTGGCCAGCGGGCAGAAACTAAATCTGAGAGAGAGAGAGACAGAGAGAGACAGAGAAAGACAGAGAGAGACAGAGAGACAGAGAGAGACAGAGAGGGGAGAGGGACTGGAACATCAGGGAAGCTACACACGAGGGTTTTAATGTTTGGTTGTTACTGCCTTTGCCCTCTCAAACCCTTCTCCCCAGTGCGCCTGGGACACACACACACTGAGAGGAGAAATGGAGAGACAGAGAGACAGAGCATCTAAAGCAGCCACTCTGCAAATGAAAAGTACATTTCAGTAGCTGCAAAACTGTAACCCAGAGACCAGTCCAAGTTCAGAACAAAGCTGGGGTGGGTCCTTAAGGTTATTATGACACAGAACAATAAGGGGATTGTTTCTGAGGCAGATTCTAAAACAGTAGTGTGTTTTTGTTTTGCCTTTGGTGTGCAGTCTGCTGCTTTTGGTTAATCCCACTTTCATTCCTTTCAAATGGCATCTTGCAGCCTCTCCCCCATCAGAAAAAGTGGGAGGGGCCTGAGCTAGGCTGGAACTAGCTGCCCACCCAGATCCACCCAGACGCAACCCGAGCCCTGGACCGTTAGGATGTACAGCAAGGACGGATAGACAGCTGGGGTGGGAAAGCAACTTGACCCTCTTCCCGGGGATGGTCTCTGCTCACCCAGAGCACGTGTTCCCTCTCAGTTCTGCACAGGGCTCTGTTCTGGCCAAACCCCTACTCTGGGCCTGTCCGGATCAGAGAGACACTGGGATTCTTCACAGAGCAGATGGACATCAATCCAGGAGCCAGGCCTAGTGGTTGTAAGGCCTGTATTCCCAAGTACTCGAGAGACTGAGGCAGGGGTCCTACCTAGGTTTCAGGCCAGCCTGGGCTATAGAAAGACATCTCAGAAATGTTAACGGGGCCAGGAATAGTAAGCAGCCCATGTCTTTAATCCCAGCACTCAGGAAGCAGAGTCAGGCAGATCTCTGTGAGCTTGAGGCTAGCCTGGTCCACACAGTGAGTTCTGGCCAGCCAGTGCTACATAGAGAGCCCTCAAAAAACAAACAACAAAAACAACAACAACAAAACCCTAATTAATTGGTTAATTAAAATAAAGAGACTATCTTTTATAAAATCAACTAGGGCTGGGAATACAACTCAGTGGGTAAGAGCACTGTCTGTGTAAGCGTGAGGACCTGGATTCCAATCCCTTGCATCCAGGTAAAAGCTGGGCATGGCTGTCGGCGACTGGGACTCCAACACCGGGGGATTGGAGACAGGCAGGTCCCTAGCGCTCGTTGGCCTAGCCAGAAGTGAGTTGAGGGAGAGACCCTGTCTCAAAGCGACAAGGCAGAGCATCATAGAAGAGGGAACTCATGCCCTGCTCTGGCCTCCCCATATGCACCCATGGGTGGGTCCACAGGCCTCACATGTGTGCACTGTATGGCACACAGGCACACCAACATCAACAAGACAAGCTAAGAGTGTCGAGAGACGCTGTGAGAAAAAGAAAAAAACAAAACTGTAGCCTATTGCTACCGTGAGAGAAGTTTCAGTCTCTTTGGCCGCTGCAAATAGTCCCTCGAATGGCTGGTCAGCCACCTTACCACGTGACTCTGACCTCCAGCCAAGCTGGGGCCAAGAAATTTTTTTCTTTTTCTTTTTCTTCCTTCTTTCCTTCCTTCCTTCCTTCCTTCCTTCCTTCCTTCCTTCCTTCCTTCCTTCCTTCCTTTCTTCCTTTTTTTGAAACAGGGTTTCTCTGTTGTAACTCTGGCTGTCTTG